>SZWC01014389.1:10343-23580 GCA_023375785.1 Penium margaritaceum
CCCCCCCCCCCCCCCCGTACTTAGTTTTTTTTACCCCCGGCTGGCCGCCGGGGGGTTCGAACCCACGACCTGTGGGTTGACATCGATCGGAACCCCCCTCAATTTGTTTTGCTCATTCCACCCACGCAAGTCGTGGCTGAAGGGGGGAGATCTTCGTTTTCATATATATATATATATATATATTTTTTTTTCTCGAATGTTTTGCCCTTCCCACCAAGCAGCCTAGGGTTTCACGTCGCCCAGGCTGCCTGGGGGGTATGAGAGAGTGGTGTTCGTACGCCACTCTCTCATTCCTCTCAGCCAGCCGCGAATAGATCTAGCCCAGCGGCTAGATCTAGCCGTAGCCTCCCTCTCCTGCGCGCAGCTGTACTCCACCTCCTCCTCTACAACTCCTTGCTCCCCGTCCAGCGGCCCTTCTCACCATGGCCGCACCTCTCCCTGGGACCCGCTACCTCACATGCTTCGCGAGGAAGTGGCCCATGAAATCAGGGGGGCCCGGCTTTGAGTGCGGGTCATGTGGGAGAAGGGCGGGTGGGCAATACAACCGCCTCAAAGCTCACCTTGGCCTTCCTGCGGTAGAAATCCTGGCGTCCTTCACTCCCCACGAACCCGTCCTTTTTGAAGGTGGCGTCAGGCCATGGGGGGGATTGGAGGAGCCCATCCAATGGAAGGAGCTTCGTGCTCGCATCGACCGTGACGAGCAACAGCTGCAGGAAGAGGGGGAGCTGCCTGCAATTCCTTGGGCCGCGGCCGCGGCCACTCCTTCCTCCACTCCGCTTGCCCGCACCCTCATCTCCCCTCCCACTCTTGCAACGGCCAGCAGCCGGCCTCTCACCCAAAGTGACATGCGGGAGCATCGCGGCATGTCCAAAAACCGCGATGTCCAAAAGACAATTGTGAAAATTATGGCGAAGAACCGTTGTGCCATAAGCTTCACGCGGTCCCCGCTTGTGAAGCAGTTGGTGAAGGATAGCAAGAACGCCAACTCCGCCTTCAACCTCCCTAGCCGCGGCTCCGTCGCCGGCAAGCTCCTCCCCGAGATAGATGCCGAGTTGGAGCTTCAGGAGGCTCATATGCGGCAGAGTTGGAGCTGTTTGGGGGTGAGCGTGAACGCGGATGACAGGATGGATGTGGAGCAACGCCCTATCTACAACGCCATGGCCGTCAATGCCAACGGCCCGGTGCATGTCTTCTCCAAGGACGCCTCCGGCCTCTCCAGTGACGCCGACCACGTGGCGGCCATGATAGAGGCCGCCATTGACAAGGTGGGGGCGGAGAATGTGGTCGGCGTCATTTGCGACAACGCGTCCGTGAACGAGAAGGCAAAGACTGCCCTCGCCCGCAAGTACCCTCACATTTTCTACCAAGGGTGCATGGCGCACGCGATGGACCTCGTCGTCAAGGACGTCGCCAAGTCCTCCTTCGGCCGCGACATCGCCAAAATGGGGACCATGGTGTGCTCCTACTTCCACAACAACAACCTCCCCAAGACTTGGCTCAAGCACGACGCCAAGAAGGGTTTGCTCCGCCTATGCGACACGCGCTTGACCAGCCTCATCATCATGCCCGAGCGCATGAATGAGTTGAAGGACAAGTTGGCGGCCATTCTCTCTTCGGCCGAGTGGGAGGGGTGGGGGAGGAAGAGGGCATTGGAGTGGAAGGCGAAGAAGGAGGTGAAGGCGGTGGTGATGGACCCGGACTTTTGGGAGAGGGTGAAGCACATCCTCAACCTCCTAGACCCCATCACCCTCCCCTTGCGTGTGGCCGACCGCCCGGGTGGGGCGGCGGGGGAGATCTATGAGGCCCTCCTTGACGCCACCGCCAAAGTGGAGAAGCTCCGTCGCTCCAAGGACCCCCCCCCCAAGGGGTGGATCAAGTTCGCGGCGAAGAGGCTTAAGCATCGGTGGGAGGAAAATTGCAAGAGCCCTCTTTTTGCGGCTGCCCGCCGGTGCCACCCCTTCTTCTTCGCCCACGACTTGTCCGGCGACGCGGAAATGGTGAAGGCGTGGGGCACCACCGTACGTGTGATGGTGTCCAAGGAGGACAAGGAGAAGGTGGAGGACCAGATTTCGGCCTTCCAAGTGGGGTGGCTGAAGGTGGGAGAGGAGGGGGACGCGGATAAGCGCGAGGAGGCGATGGAGGAACGCACCCAAGTGAAGGCGGGCACCATGACGGCTTGGAAGTGGCTCAGTAACTACCTCGTGGACATGCCGGAGCTACGGCACATGGCGATGCGCATGCATGGGCAGCCGTGCAGCAGCAGCGAGTGCAAGCGCTCCTTCTCGCAGCACGAGCTCATCAAGACTGCCCGCCGCAACAGGCTCAACTTCAGCACCTTGGAGCGGCTTGTGCGCGTGAGCGTGCGCCTCAACCGCAAGTACAAAAAGAAGAAGACGACGGCACGTCCACTTACTTTTGCAGTGGCGGATGAGGAGGAGGAAGAGAACAGTGACGACAATGGAGAGTTGGACGACGAGGAGGAGGAGGAGGAGGAGGAGGAGGAGGAGGAGGTGGAGGATGCGGGGGAGGGTGCGGCGGAGGAGGTGGATGCGGACTTGGCGGATGATGCCGGCAATGAGGAAGAGGAGGGCGAGGAGGAGGAGATGGTGGAGGAGGATGATGATGATGAGTACTGCCCTCGCAAGCACGGGCGGAGGGGTTGAGAAGAGATGGGAGGGGCGGTGCTAGAGGGAAAGGGTGGTGGGAATGGGAGTAATGGGAGAGGGGACGGGCATTGACACTTGAGTGCTGCCCATTGTGGCGTTGTTTGCAGGTTGGATGAGGAGAGCATGCTCTCCTCATCCTCGCAAGTGCCACTGGTTGAACTCCCCAATGCTTCCCATGCTTTTGTTTCAAATCTGAAACTGTTGAATGTTATTTATTACAAGAAAGGCTCTCATAAACTTGCATGCCATGCCTCTTGATTTGTCATGGAGGACTGCAAACCCATCAGCACACCCATGACCACAGACTGCAAGCTCTCCTGCTCCATGAGCCCCAACAATGAAGCAGAGCGCCGTGAGATGGAAAACATACCCTACTAGTCTACTGTTGGCAACCTCATGTATGCCATGGTGGGAACACACCCTGATATCTGCTATGCTTTTGGACAGGTCAGCAGATTTTTGGCCAATCCAGGACCACAGCATTGGCAAGCTGTGAAGCGTATCATGCGCTATATACGAAAGACACGGTACATGGAACTCCAGTTTGGAGGCCAAGAAGGATCTGACCCGCTGCGCCTCATGTGCTACACTGATGCTGATTGGGGAGGGAGAATGGATGAACGGTGAGACAGTCTCTTGCAAGGAGGAAGCAAGACTGTGTCTTTCTGTTCACTGCTGAGGCAGAGTACACCGCTCTCTCAGAAGTATGCAAGGAGACACAGTGGTTGCGTAGCTTTCTTGCAGAAATAAAAGCACCACAGATAGAAGCAACGTTGGTCCGCATCGACCACAAGAGTGCCATGGCAATTGCATAGGATGATGTCATCTCCCGGCGCACGAAGCACATTGACATCGGGGATCACTACTCGCGTGATCTTGTCACGAAGAAGATTGTGGACCTGGAGTTCGTGAAGACGAAGAAGATGCTTGCACATTGCACAACTAGGGCGCTTGACAACGACTTGCACTCTGCAGGTACTCAAGGGATCGGTATGATCAACGCAGCGGATGAAGACTGAGCGCCAAGACAACTGGAGAGAACACATCTCACAGCAGGTGGACATAGGTGAAAGGGAGAGTTTGTCATTTTGTAGTGCCCCTTGACCACTGCTGTACTTGGGACAAGTGTAGGCATGCACTGCTCCTTTGGAGTAATTCCCCTATGTCTAGTCCTAATAGTCTAGCCGGTAGACGCCCTATGCGACAAGCCTGTTAAGCGTAATGGTTGGTGCTCTAGAGTTAGAGTCGTCAGGTCATGGCTTCGAACCCAGGTAGGGGCCATTTTCTTTGTGACCTAAAGGATGAGAGGAAGCTTCTAGGATGGTTCCAGTGGAGGTTGCCACTTGGCGATCACAGGACGCATGACGTGGCGGACTGGTGAGGTGGCCTAGGATTGCCCTGGAAGTGGCCGTCCAAGAAGCCACTACACGCACAATTTCAGAGCCAGCTGTACGACTATAAGTACATATCACTTGCATGTGATTTCGCACAGTTCTTACCTTTGAGACTCCTAACAGAGTTGTCCATTGAAGGCAGAAACTAAAGAGGCACTGGTTGGTCTAAGCCGCAGGAGTTCGCTCCTCGCGCGAAAGTGACCAAGTGTCAAGGACATAGTTGCAAGGAAGCGATTTCTATGAACTGCTCAGTGTGAAACCGTGATCCTGAGAGTGATAGCTCTTCCCAGTTGAAACACTAGGAGCGGACGGCAAGTGCCATTGTCGGCCTTGTTTTGTAGCCCGTCGCCTAAGACCGGTTGACACAGCAGAGTAGCAGACAGCAGCACCATGAGGAGCGGCAGACTAGCAGCATCAGCAACAGCAGCAGCAGGAGCAGCAGCAGCAGCAGCAGCAGCAGCAGCAGACGGGCCGCAACTGTAGCAGCAGTAGCAGAATATGGGTAGTAGCAGGCTAGCATCAGCAGAATACCAGCGGAAATAGAATAGGAGCATTGGCGGACCAGTAGCAGCAGCAGCAGTATCAGCGGCAGTAGACTAGCGGCTACACTAGCAAAAGTAGCAAAAAGTGGCAAGCAGCCAGGAAGCCATTGCAGCGCATTCACCAAGTGCACAACTTCTGGAGGAGGCACGCCGGCAGAGAGAACACTGGACGGAGGTGGGTATGGAGCCAACTCATCTTCCTCCACCTACTTTTCCTCCTCCTCCTCCTCCTCCACCTCCTCCTCATGTCTCCATTGTTGTGCAGGGTTTCCTTTGCTGTCCATCGCAAAAATGAAATCTTCTCCCTCCATGCTCTGCCATGGTTCAATTTCTGTCTACTGTTCTAGACTGAGATGGCTAGCGGAGACAACAACACTTCCTCCTCCTCTTGCTCCTCCTCCTCCTCCTCTTCCTCCACCTCATCCCCCTCCCCTCCACCTCCTCCTGCATGCGTGGTCCCTTTTCTTTCCATGGCAAAAACCTTATCTATTCTGTCCATGGTTTTGCATTGCAAATTATTGATGGTCGCAAAACCTGATGCTGTCTTGTGTTATGTCTTGTGTTTCCTTACACAGGAAATGAGGCAACTTATTTCATGGCAACCCCATGGCACGATGTGTACCTAAAGGCTATGATTGACCTTGCCGCGTAAGATTGAATCTTGCGGCTGGTTGTTTTTTTTTTTTCCACTCCTGATCCTATCAACTTGCAGATGGGGAGACTCCCCCAGAGCTGCCCTCGAGGTAAGGCAGGAGGGGATTGCGCCCCCAGCACTGCCCAGAGAGGTGAGACAAGGCAGATGGGTTGCCCAGACCCAGAGCTGCCCAGAACAAGCCGGCAGAATCACTGCCAGCCACAAGAGGTAGAACCCTCGACCTCTTGCACCAGAATCTGGTGTTGTCTCCTCTGCACCAGCAAGAGGATACAAACTTTTAAACTTGTTAATGTTTTATTTCGTATTCTCCATTTTTACTGTCCATTCTGTCCGGCGACTTTTGACACTTTTCATGTCAATTTGACAAATTTCAGGGACACCCCCCATACTTCTTAATGCAAAAACTTGGATGAACACGTTAAGAGATGATAATTGAATGGAAAACATAACATGTGCCACTTTAAGTGGCTTACTCTGTTCAGTCCACTTTGTACGGTTCACTCTGCATGGGCCACTTAGTACGGGTCACTCCCCTCCCCCCCCTCCCCCCCCAACCCCACTCCCCACCTTGAATGTTCAGAAATTTCCAGTCAGATCCCTTCCAGCGCAAGTTTGAATGTTGCGGGCGTTTTTTTACGCCATAACTTACGCATGCGTTTCTTACGTTTTGCTATTAGGGCAATCATAGCCTGCAGGAGCTCTTCTGCATCACAAACGAGCCACCGTATAGATCAGGCCGGACTGGCCTCTGGAAGGAGAAGAGGAGGAAAGAAGCGCTCTCACCTGGGAGTGAGCCAAGGAGTCCTGACCCCAAAGCAGTGCGCAGATTTGTTGAAGCGGAAGCAAGCCGGTGTGCAATGGAGCGCACGCCCAACGACAACATGCCACATCATGACGACTGAGCTGGTGGAATTTTCAGATTAATGATGGGGAAAGGGTGCGGCCCACTGTGGGCTTTTGCCACCGGCATGCAGGACAGTCAGAAATCTTTGTGCAACTCGTGCCAGAAATTGGTGAAGGGGGGCTACTATAGGCTGCACTCCCACTGAGGTGACCCCACAGTGAAAGGATGTCCACCTGGCACAGGAACGGAGGAGCAGCTGTGGCCGCCAGATATCGCGACAAAATTTTTGAACCTGCTGCCGATTCGGCGAGACGGGACGGGGCGTATGATCTATGTCCCTTGGGAAGACTTGTAGGCTTTTGACAATGGGGAGTTTGATGATGACTACATGACTGCATGTGACTTGGTGGCCTTGGACATGTTTCAAGATCTGGAGGAAGGAGGGGCGGTGAAGAAGGGATGGAAGAGGACTGGGACTGCTTTGGATGGTGACGACAATGAAGATGAAGAAGGGGACGCGGAGGGAGAAGAGGAGTCGGTGCCAAAGGAGAGGGTTTTTTCTTTCTTTTGATGCACCTCTTCACCAAAGAGGTGCAGGCCAAGCTTTTCGGCCAGAGCATTGCACGCATGATTTATGCTCTGCATCGTCTCTCCTCATTGTCAAGAACCCTACTTCCGCACGGTGCTTCATTTGGCAGGCAGATCAAAGACATACAAGCCACCAAGCAAGCAGCGATAGCAGACACAATGCTGCGTGACAAGAGGAAGTGTGTCTAGGGCAGACTATTCCCTATCCGATGATCGTTCACAGGGCTAACCTTGTAGGACAACGGGTGGACCGATGTGTATCGGCGTGGCATCTTAACTGTGCCCGCGGACAACACTGATGTTGCTGTATTCCTGTTATTCGTTGATGCAGGAGGGAAGACACGTGATACTGAGTACATTGTGAATCTCATGCGCAAGATCATGGACAAGATCGGGATGCAAAACATCGTGCAGATTGTCATGGATGGTGCGTCGGTCAAAAAAATGGGCGGCGGTGCTGCTTGGTGTGCAGGAACCCTACCGCTATGTGCTGTATGCTTCGTGCATTGCACACAAGTTGGACAACCCATTGGAGGACATGCACCGGTTTTTGCCGTGATTTGAGGAGGTGACCCGGAAGATGGTGTTCCTGGTGGACTACTTTCGCAACCACCAAGCAGCCGCCGTGCAGCTGTAGGATGCCGGAGATGGAAAGCGTCTTTTGCACCTGGGTGACACGCGCTTCGCCACAAACTACTTGATGATCGACCCTTTCCTTGAGCTGTGTGGGCCTCTTGTGCAGGCCGTTGCTGCTGATGCGTGGCAGGGTGCGAGGATGGCCGGGACGAATGAACGGGAATGAAGGAATCTAATTGTGAGGCTCGTGATTGACGGGGCATGGTGGAAGGACGTGCGCATGGTGTGTGAAAGCATGCAGCCAGTGTACACAGCCATCCGCGCTGTGGACAGAAATTCTGAGACTCTCATGACTATCTTCGCGGTGTTGAACAGGGTGGTGCAGGACTATGCACGAGTGGAGCCGCGGACATCCACTGACGCTGTGTGGATTGGTGAGGCAAAGACAATTTCACAGGCAAGGTGGGCCGAGTTGGGCAAGGCACGTGCTGTACACGAGGTTGCACAGCTGCTGCACCCGCACAATGTCGGAAAGAAGCAGTTTTCTTGAGCAGTGCGGCCGCCCACACAGGGTGGGTGGCGCTGGTAAAGCGCCTCTACCCCAATGACCAGGGCACATAGGACAAAGTTCCGCAGCTTGTGGCTGACGGGGAACATCTTCTGTCCGTCACACGTCACCGACCCCCTTGAGGACCCGGTCAAGCTGTGGCAGGATGCGACGAAGGAGGCAGCAAGGGTGCCGTTAGATGATGGTGACAAGGTGGAGGGCTGGTGGATAACATGGGGGATGCGGAACATGCCGAAATTGTAATGCATCTACAAGCGGCTCAGTTTGCAGCCAGTGACCTCTTCGGAGTGCGAGCGCAACTGGAGCACGCACTCCCTCATCCACAATAAGGGCCGGAACCGCCTGCTGTTGAAGCAGACTGGACACCTCGTGTTCCTCAACCACAACCTGTACATTCTCCGCAGCCTCACCAAGCGCAAACCGGAAATGGGTGAGAAAGCAATGGTGCCCTTGCCTAGAGCTGAGGAGGAGAGTGAGGTGGTGGATTTGGGCGGTGAGGTAGGATAATTGACCTCTGTGCACCTTACAATCCAGCATTTGCATCTCACGTGCCTTGCAGGACCTGTACACTGCAGACCTGGACCTACGTGATTTTGTGCTGCACGATGCCGATGGGTTTGACGATTTGGGAGCGGCATCCAGATCGGGAAGTAGTTTGGTGCCGGAGGAGGATGCAGAAGACAACAATGAAGACTGCGTACGTGAGGGGTTTGAGGTCCAATCTCAGGACTCCCTTCAGCAGCTCATGCGAATCACACGTGTTGCAGCAGCCACACTCAGCCTCACTTTCAAAGAGTTGGCAGCCGTTGTTGCTGAGGGGCTGCCAAAGACACGCACCACACGTTCAAGGAGGCAGCTTGTCTTGCAAGAGGGCGAAGAAGGGGAAGGTGCAGAGGGTGAGCAAGCAGCAAGGGAGGGTGCAGGTGGCAGCCATGAGGCCGGAGGGGGTGCTACGGCGGCGGCAGGAGAGAGCACAGATCTTAGTGCTCTTGTGTCTCTTGTGAAGGGTGGAGTGCTTTCAGTAGAGCGATAGGATCACGAAATAGTGTAGGGTGAAAATCTCATGCATGAGAACCATTGTGGGACATAGGTGCAAACATATCTTTGGGGGATTTGGGGGGTGGAGAGGGGGGGAGGGAGGGCCGCGTGGACACTAATGATATGAGGTGTCCATGGCCCGGGCGATGACGGTGGCTTCTTGCAATGTTGATCCCTGAAGTTCTATGGTCTTGGAGTGATCCTGCACAACTTTGGCTTCAGTCTGAGCAACCAGTCAACTTGAGCCCGGGCTATGCAACTTGTTCTATCTTAAAAAGACATCCCTAGAACATGTTTTTTTAGAAACATCCTCCTTGAGCCTGGGCCATCCTTGGAGGCCCTGAGGCAGTGCTCGGGAAGGTGTCTGTACCAGAAAGTGAGTCCTTTATTCCACTGCAAGTGCCTTCAGTGGATGGAGGACGTGGAGAGGATGGGGAAAAATGGTTCCCGGAGGCCTTGGAGGAACAGATTCGCAGGTGTTGGGCGGTGGGAACCAGGGGCACAGCTCTGTGGTTACAGGCCACTCCTAGAGGTGCAAGGGACAGTCTGCATCTCTCTTCTGCTGAATTTCGCCTCCAGGCCCAGCTTTGGTTGGGCTTGCATCTGGATTACTTGGAGCATCATGAGCTAATTGTGCGTCTTCCATCTGAAATTACCCCAAAGGCAGGCTCTGCGCCAATCACCAGGGTCCACCACGCCATCCGAGACGAGCTGGCGGAGATCTGTCGAGAAAACTCGCTGGATGTGAGAGTGGAGCCAAAGGGGTATCTGCAGCAGCCAGAGGGGTATGTGGGAGAGCTCTGTCCTGAACTCATCCTCTACGACTCTGGACACAGTGCTGTGCGGGTGGTTGATGTGACTACTGTGGACGACCAGGGCCGCAATGAGCAAGAAGAGGGTGCGGTGTTCCGGGCGGCTGAGACCATGAAAGAGAGGAAGTATGAGGCAGCTCTCTGTTTGAAGGTGCGTTGGAGGCTGCGTACGGTGGCGTGGGAGACTTTTGGTGGGTTGGGCCCACTTTGTCGGCAGTTTCTCCGGTGGTTGGCGGTGATGTGCTTTGAGAGGGGCCAGCGTCCACTAATGGAGGTGGATGGATGAGGCAGGGCGGCCCGGACCCTCTTTGCTTATCGGCTCTCCATTGCTGGCTCACCAGTGCGGCTTCATCTGCGACTACATGCTCCTTCGCGGAGGGCCTGGCCTGGGGTCGCCAGAGGACCCATCTCTTTCCGCCCACAGGCTTGGCTTCTCGGCCCTCTGAACTTGTCCGAATTGTGCTACACAGACCCTCTCGAGGAGGAGCGAGACCCTTACCACTCCTCAAGTCTCATTTCAGTGCTTCTCTCTTGCATGTTCTTTGTTTTCCCTCAATTCACCCTATTGTGCCATGGGTGGGGGCATGACTTTACCACGTGCTTGTGCCGGTCCGTGGTGGCATTCATCCCCATTTCACCAATGAAGTGCTTTGTGAAAAAAACGAAGGTCATTCTTTTCAATTTGTTTGCATGTCATATTTGTGTTCCTAGCATTGTGCCGATGGCGTTCATTTTCTTCAATATGATGGAAAACCACATGTATAAAATAAATATGTTTAACCTTGATGTAAAAGTACCTGCTCCATTCGCTAATGAGACCCGCTTAGTACTTAAGGCACACCTTGAGTACTACTACTTAAAATTTGAGCACCTCCAACACTAGAGGTCCTGAAGTGCTGCTGAAGAAAGCCCTTGTCTGACTTTTCAAAGTGCGACACACAATGGAGCCTGTTTGGCTACTGCTGAATCTGTGCCCGCGGCGCCTCCTGCTGGGACTGTACGTGCCTCACTTGGTGCGGTTGCTGCCACCCAGTCAGTTGACATATAATCGTGAAAAGATACAAGATGGGTGAATGATGGATGGAGGCTACAATTTGCACAGGTAAACTACTGATGCAGAGATGCGGAGGCAATGATGTGCAAAGGACGCAGAGGCATGCAGACTTGCTGACGCACATAGGAGACTAGGTATTCAAAACACTTTGTTCTTAAATAAAAGGCATAATGACGTAAGAATTTTTAAAC
Source organism: Penium margaritaceum (assembly GCA_023375785.1). Lineage (NCBI taxonomy): Eukaryota > Viridiplantae > Streptophyta > Zygnematophyceae > Desmidiales > Peniaceae > Penium > Penium margaritaceum. The sequence goes on from SZWC01014389.1 coordinate 21,272, forward strand.
TTAAAATACGAGCGGTGGCCTCTGTACATTTTGACCGTCGGTTTTTGAATGTTTGTGTTAAAACCGTTCTTTCAATGGAATTTTTGGATGCACTCATGTAAAAGCCCATGCTATGATCTAAAGAATGTGTCATTGAAAAAGAACCGGTCACACAAAAATGGTGGGCAAAACGGCCTCTGGATTGAAAGTTACGGTGCAATTTTACTCCCTGTGAAATTTTTTCGAACCTCGGGGGGCAGGAGGGGGGGGGAGGGGGGGCTCGGGGGGAAGGAAGGGGGGTGGGAAGGGGGCATCAACATGCATGTTGAACCTCAACCCTTGTACTATACAAGTATGCATGTGTCAACCCTCACTACTCGAGGACATCATGAGGTCACAGTCCTAATCTATGGAGCTGCGTGTTGGAGATTTACATTTTGCACTGGAAAGTGTCTCACAACGCCAGATGTCTTGTACTTTTCAAATGATGCTTCAACATGTTTTGGGTCTGGAAGGTTGCGGATGTTTTTGACAGCCAAAAAGAATGGTCGAAAGAAATTAAGAACGGCTTCATGTCCGAAAGTTGCACCTCAGAATCACCACAAGGTGTCTTCAAGCATCTTGAACTTCCATGTGGCTAAACTTACTGAATAGAGAATGACTACATCTGATGCAACTCCGGTACTTTTGTTTCTTGCGTTGCCATTTGTGCATGTTACTCACAGCAAACGCAGATCTGGCAGGGCACCAAGAGATTCTGGAATGCTTCCGGTCAGCTGATTATCTGGCATGGTTCTGCATGGTTGTCCAAACAGATAGGCACGAATGCTTGATCAGACCAGATCCATAACTATCAAACTGAAAAGCCTGTGTGCCGTCGTGGACAGAGGTCCTCGCCTTACCTTCTTGTGTTGACATGGAGCAAGTGGTGCAAATGGTAAATGCTGCAAATGGTTGTCCAGCTCCATTCACTGTTGAATGGAGCTGGACAACCGTGACGTGTGACAGCGAAGCATTTCTTATCATACCCCAGAAAACTCTGAAGGATGCCAGGTGGACAACCTGTTTTTGTGAGGTTTTACGACCAGTCTGAAATTCTAGGCGGGAAATGGCCATTTCTGGACATTTCCGGACATTTCCGGACATTTCCGGACAGGGCATCCGGACCAGGCGTGGCTGTTGAGGCAGCAGAGAGGGGCAAGGTGGAGCGGTATCGCCCGACGGCACGGCCAGGGCGCCACATGCGCCCTCTCGCATGGGAGACCTTGGGCGGCATGGGCGACCACTTCTGGTCCTTCGTGGCCCGCCTCGCCAGGATCTGCCTGGCACGTGGGCCACGACGGTGCTCTGCAGAGGTGTTCGAGCGCCCAGCGTGCTGTGGCTATTGTGGCACAACGAGTTTCCATCGCTGGTGTGCGCAGCCAGTGTGCGGCCATCCGTTTCTACAGTGTCGTTCGTTGTGCGGCGGCAGATGACCGTCCGGAGGGAGAGGATCTTCCGCTGTTACATGGTGTGGGGGTGCCACTTTCCCTTGGGCTATCCGCTCTGTGTTCGGTTGAACCGGTCTTTGCCGGTACCTANCCCTCCCTGCTCCAGCTTTCCTACCCACAAAAGAAAAGCATGTCCTATGGGGTTCAAGAAAGGAGCACCCAACACTCCTGCCATGAGCATGCGGAAAAGAGAAGACGTCCAGAATCTTGAAATCTTTTCCACCACATAAGTTCCACTGCAGGAACAACAAGATCCCCTAATCTCACTGGACACCAAACCAAAAAAAAACTCTTATGGGGGACTTCCCCTGTAAGCAAGGTGGGCCTAGTGATTCTCCAAGGTTATTCTTCTGTAATTTGAGACGATAACTGCAAGTTAGACAAGTTGATGGCATGTGCCCATGACAGGAATGTTAGGAGACAACAGAAAGAGAACGTGAAGTTGCTGCAAGGCATGGATCTAATACTCACAAGAACATAAGGTTGGCTAAGGAACCCAGGGAACCTGGAATGCTGCCAGTCAGCCGATTGCCATCCAGGGATCTGCACCTCGTACAAAGAGTTTGAAACATTGAGCCACATGGAATTAGAGGATCACAGTGCTCCACATTCAAGAACCATGTCATGGCATGGCACGGGGCACAGTGTCCGAGTATGTGGCACCTGCCTTGATCATTATTTGGTCCCATTCATTCAGCCCTGCTAAAACGGGCCAAATGAAATGGTCTGGATGGAGTGGAAGAGGCCGTTTTTTTCCAAAAGACTGAAAACAGGGGGGGAAGTGGGGTTCAGAGTGGGTGTCGGGGGAAGGTAGAATGGGGGGGGGGGGGGGGGGGGGGG
>SZWC01014389.1:43982-55107 GCA_023375785.1 Penium margaritaceum
ATTTTTTGTCACTTTGTGGCACTCTCATATCCATCATTCTCCCACTTTGCGAGAAAAAAATCATACAAGTCCGCACTGTCCCCTCAGCTGTTGAAAGCGGTGCGTTGCCAGCGGCTTGGTCAGGAAGTCTGCCAGCATCATGCTTGAAGGGCAGAACTTGATGTGCACCACCTGCTTTGCCACGAGCTCGCGGATGAAGTGGTACCGCAGGTCGATGTGCTTGGTGCGGGCGTGAAACTCGGCTTTCTTGGTCAGAGCAATGGCGCTCATGTTGTCACAGTAGATGGTGGTCGCTGTGGTCTGCTGTTTTCCATACCTTGCCAGCAGCTCATGTAGCCAGACGGCTTCCTTTGCTACTTCACTCAGAGCGATGCACTCTGCTTTGGTGGAGGAGAGGGTGACACACTCTTGCTTCTTGCTCCTCCAACTGATTGCACCTCCCCCGAGCACAAACACGAAGCCACTGGTTGACCTCCTTGTGTCCAGGTCACCTCCCCAATCTGCGTCACTGTAGCCGATGAGGATGGGGCTGTTGTTGCTGTTGAAGGTGAGGCAAAGGCTGCTGTTGTTGTCGAGGTAGCGCAGCAAGCGCTTGACCGCCTCCCTACCTTGATTTTATTCGGTGACCGAATTTATTCGGCCGAATAAAATGGCCGTTTTATTCGGGCCATGTGAGGGGTGACAATCCCGTTTTTTTCAGACCAACCAGAATTGGCGGTCAGGTGGGGGGAGGAGGGGGGCGCTTGGAGGGAGGGAAAAAGAGGGGGCGGAAATCAGTGAGGGAGAGTTTGACGGGGGGTGTAAAATCAGAGGTATGCAACCACCACACACTTGCAGCACTCATACAACCACATGTCCCCCATGGTCCTCCTCCCATGTTTCAGTCACAACTCATTGTGAACCACATGCATGGCATCAAAATCATTTACTTGTGCACATTTACTTCGCCACATGTTAGAGTGCAAGCATCCAAATGGAGTCTCACAAACAAGTAAACTTCTGTTTTTCTTTTCTTTTGGGCTGGGAGTCGCAAACTGGGAGGCCCATGTTCGGCCCTGCTCTGAAAAAAAACCGGAAACGGCCGAATAAAAATGGCCGTTTGAAAACGGCCGTTTTATTCGGGCTCAAGGGCTAAAAAAGCCTGTTTTTATCAAGGTAGCCGCCTCCCAATGCGGCATCCCGGATTTGCGCAAAACTTGCTGAGAACTCCCAGTGCTTGGCTGATGTCGAGGCGCGTGCTGACTGCTGCGTACATGAGACTCCCAACTGCTGCTTGGTACGGCACTGCTTCCATGCGGCTGCTCTCTTGCATGCCGCGGGGAGTCTGCGTCATGCTCAGCTTTGCTCCCACTTCCACTAGTGTCGCGGCTTTGCGCACTCCTGCCATGTTCAACCGCTTGACAATGTCGCCCACGTACGTGCTCTGCGACAACTCCAAAGTCTACTGCTGCCGGTCGCGCTTGACCTGAAGGCCAAGGTAGTAACTGAGCTCTCCCATGTCTTTCATGTCGAACCTGGCAGCAAGGGACTTCTTCACATCATCCAAAAGAGACTTGGAGTCAGATGCAATGAGCAGATCGTCAACATACAGCAAGATGATGACCTGGCTTGCCTCTTGCGTGCGCCCATAGAATGCATGGTCCGTTTCGCTGCGCACAAAACCAAGGCCAGCCAGCTGCTCATCCATTTTGTGGTACCATGCTGGTGGTGCTTGCTTCAGGCCATAGAGAGCCTTCACAAGCTTGCACACCAAATCCTCCTTTCCCTCCACCACATACCCCTCCGGCTGCTCCATGTACACATTCTCCTCAAGGTCACCATTCAGAAATGCACACATCACATCCATTTGGTGCACCTCCCAGTCCATAGCCCCTGCAAGGGCGAGGATGGCTTGGATTGATGGAAACTTAGCGACAGGTGCAAATTTCTCACTGTAATCCACACCCTTAGTCTGCGCATACCCCTTTGCAATCAACCGTGCTTTGTACCTGATCATCTTACCATCCGTACCACGCTTACGCTCAAAGATCCACCGGCACCCGATCACCTAGCTGCCGGGTGGAGCCTCCTCGAGAGTCCAGGTGTCGTTCTTCATGAGCGCACCATACTCCTCATCTGCTGCACCACGCCAATCTGCCGCCTCGGCGTTGCGCATGGCTTCAGCGAATGTGGCTGGGTCATCGGTGACTGTGAGGAAGAGAAGCTCGAGGTCAGACAACTCTGTTGGTAGTGGAACGGTGCACAAGTTCACCAGCTCCTCCAGCGGCCTCTGTTTGTTTACAAGGCGCTCGGATCGCCTCACCGGCTCCCCACTGTCCTTTGCACCTTTGTTGAGGCGTGCGGACCATCGTGGCAGCTGCTGTGCGTTGCTTTGCTGCTCCTCATCAGATTCCGCTGTCGACTCCTTCTCCTTCTCAACTCCCTCCACCTCCTTGTCGTTACCGCTGCCACCGCCATCTTCCGCACTGTCCTATTCTCGCACCGGTACTTCCACCACTTCTGGTACAAGTGCGGAAGCAAGTGGAACTGCCAAAATAGGGCTCCAAGTCCAGCCCTTCACTTCCTCTTGGAAGACCACGTCACGACTGCGGATAATCTTGCGTCTGGCGAGGTTGTAGAGGCGGTATCCCATGGAGTCGTAGCCGAGGAAGGCGGCCTTCACCGACATTTCGTCCAGCTTGTTACGGCTGCCGGTAGGCACGTGCACGAATGCGCCACACCCGAAGACTTTCAGGTGCGTCACTGATAGCTTGCGTCCCATCCACGCCTCCTCTGGTGTCATCAGCGGCACGGCGCGCATGGAACTTCAATTTTTCAGGTACACGGCAGTGTTGACCGCTTCTGCCCAAAAGGTTGGCGGGAGCTCCGCGTCTCTGAGCATGCTCTGAAAACGCTCCATGAGCGTGCGGTTTGCGTGTTCAGCCACGACGTTCAGGTGCGGTGTTCCTGGTGGAGTTACCTCGTGCCTGATCCTGCGACGCTTGAGGAAGGTGCGGAACTCGTTGGAGAGGTACTCTCCTTCACTATCGGTGTGAAGCACCTTCAACCGCCTGCCACTCTCATTCTGTGCAGCAACAATCTACACCTTGAAAGCATCAAAGCACTCATCCTTGCCAGTCAGGAAGGACACCCACATCTTCCTCGACTTATCATCAATCAACGTGACAAAGTACAACTTGCCGGACAAGGACTATGATGGCATGGGACCGCATAAATCAGAGTAAACGAGTCAGAGCAGCTCAACCGCCCCCTTTCCTTCCCTCGTGAAAGAAGCGCGGGCTTGCTTCCCTTCAATGCACCTCTCACAAACTAATGCACCAAGCTGCTTCACCCCCTTAAGCTCCAGGCCGCAGACCATCTGCTGCATGGAGATGATGGCTCCAAAGCCGAGGTGACCAAGCCGGCGATGTCACAGGCCGATGTCGTGTTTTCCCTCTCTTGCCGCCAACGCTGAGTCGGTTTCCTTCTCCGACGCCACGTAGAGGCGGTAAAGACCGTCTTCTTTATTTTCTTTTGCAAGCACACGGTCTGCACACGCAGAGATGGTGCAACCACCATTCTCAAAACAAACCTACATGCCTTCGGAGATGAGAGATGAGACAGAGAGGAGGTTAGCTGCCAGCCCAGGAACATGGAGCACCCCCTCCACACGACGTCCCACGTGCTTACCCTCAACGGAAGCACAAAACACAATCGGACCCTCCCCAACCGCCATTTGCACATGGTAGTCTCCCATGTACACCCGACGAGGCTCAATGACGGTGTAGACAACACACCACTCCCAGCAACACGTCATGTGCTGCGTGGCTCCCAAAACGATAATCCAGAACAGGGCGGAGTTGTCGGAGACGTGCAGGACCCGGATGGTTGTCACGAATCTACTCTCCCAATGTGCAGTGTTCGTGGAAGCGTCGGACTGTTTTTCCGCTCCCACTCCAACCGCAAGGTCCGCCTTCTTCTTCCGGCATTCGCGCGCCCAATGGCCCGGCTTCTTGTAGTAGTGGCAGTTCCCCTTCTTCTTCCCTCCTCCGTCGTTGCCCCTGGTTGGTGCTGCACCGCCTCCATGACCTGAGTTGGTGATGAGAGCGACGTCTGTTCCGCTTCTGTCCTCCTCTCTCTTCAGTCGCTCCTCAAACAGCAGGCTCTCCTCCACATTATTGAGGGAGACGTTGTCGCCACGCTCATCCAGGGCATCAATGAGAGGAGTGTAGCTTTTAGGAAGACCAGAAAGAATGGTTAGCATGAGCACACGCTCCTTGACAGGGTCCTCAATTGCAGCGAGATGGTCAGAGAGAGACTTCACCATGTTGATGTAGTCAATCATGGATCCGGACACATCCATCTTCACAGTGTGAAAGCGACAACGCAGCTGCATGTTCATGAGGATTGACTTGGAAGCATAAGTCGACTCAAGCTTTTTCCAAACCTCCTTTGGCGTGAGGATGCCACGGACGAGGAGTTACTGCCGTTCGGCGAGGTGGAGGTAGATGGTTGCGAGGGCGCGGTCACGCTTCTCACGGTAGGTACGGGCCTCGACAGGGGAAAGGGAGCTTTCGGCTGGTTCTTTCTCCTTCTCATCCACCTGGCTCCAGGGACCCTTCTCTATCAGCACCATCTTCATGTTGTTGCTCGAGTTGAACAAGCTTTTGCCTTCAAACTTGGCGATGTTGACGCCGGCCACCACAGAAGCCGATGTCGCCATGGAAGTGCAACGTTCAGCCCACAAACGGCTCTCTCACACAACAGGGTACAAGGAAAGCCTCAAGGATGAGACAGCCTTGTTCTAGCTTTGATACCACTGATAGAAACTGGGGCAGCCCTCAAGGAGGTGATCACACTCACCAAGAGCCGCCTAGGCAGGACCAACTATTTGTAAGAGGGAGTTGCCGGTTGTACAGACAAAAATTACGGAAGCAAATGTAGGATTGCAGAGAATGCGTATGTCTAAATCGACTCTTCATTGAGAAAGTACATCATCACAGCTTTCTAACAAGCTTTTATATGCCTCATTTGGCCAAGGGAGCACTGAGATCCACTCTGTCAAAGTTCACCCTCTAGCACAGTCCTAGCCTAGCGGGATGAGCGGCAGTCACCTTGTCATACATGAGAATTATGTCTCGCACGACCTGCACAGCAAATAATTGTGGAGTGGTCCTTCCTTGAAGTCTCCTGGAGGCCCTACAGCCATCTTTTCTCCTTGAAGGCCGCTCTCAACCGTTCTAGCCAATAATCCTGCCGCCTTTTGAGCTCAAAGTACTCAGATCGTCACTTGAACCCAACCCATGATCCCCAAACTTTGGAAATCTATATCTCACTCAAACGGACTCCAAATCGAGTTCCGTAAAGTGCATTGGAGCCCGTAAAACATCCTTTATTCAACTATCATGCCAGATGATTTTTATCGAGTAACCTATTTTTTGTCACTTTTTGGCACTCTCATATCCCTCATAAGTGACCCGCGACGCGAGGGTACAAACCGCCACGCGACGGTACGTTGCGCCACGCATATGATGCGCGTCGCCAAATGCGACGCGCATCATATGAGGCATGCTGGCGAGCGGCGCCAGCGTGCCTCATGAGCTAGCACTAAAGCCTGGCCCTTCGCATCATAGTCCTCGTTCCCACTCTGCTGGCGTCCATCTCTCACATTTGGTCTCCTCGGCATCCACTCTGTCTTAAGCATCCACAGACGCGACAGAACCATAGTCGCAGAGGCGTCAGCAGCGGCGCTAGCGGCAGGAGCATAGCAGTTGCGGCGACGGCTGCGGCAGCAGTTGCAGCGATGCAGTAGCAGTGGCAGCTGCGGCCGCGGCGCGCTAGCATCACTATTGCAGCCTCCACAGACGCGGTGTGAGAACTGTAGACGCAGGAGCATCAGCAGCAGCAGCTTCGGCAGCGGGGGCAGCGACGGCAGGGGCAGCGACATATCACAGAAGGGGCAGCAACGGCAGGGGCAGCAACGGCAGGGGCAGCAATGCAGCAGCGACTATAGCGGTAGCAGCGGGAGCGAGGAAGCAGCAGCACTGACGCACCTGTCCTAGCGCCATCACACCTGTACCACCAAAGGTGAGTGCGCATGCTCATATTTTCCAGATTCATCAAGCTGTTTCTGCTACATGCTGCTGTTTTTGTTTTTTTGTGTCCTGTTTCTGTTGCTGTCTTCTGTTTCTGTTTTCCGTTTCTGTCTCTTGTGTTCTGTTTCTGCCTCCTGTCTCTGTCTTCTGTTTCAGTTTTCTGTTTCTGTTTTCTGTTTCTGTTTCTGTTTTCTGTTTCTCTCTTCTATCTCTGTCTTCTATTTCTGTTTCCTGTCTCTGTCTTCTGTTTCTGTCTTCTGTTCCTATTTTCTGTATTCTGAGTCTGAATTCTGTTTTGTGTTTTCTATTCGCTGTTCCAGGTTTCTGGTTTCTGTCTGTATTTTCTGTTTTCGGCTTTCTGCTTTCTGTTTCCAGTTCAGCTTTCTCCTTTCTGCTTTGTGCTCTCTAATTCTGCTTTCTGTCTTCTGCTTTCTGCTTTCTTTTCTCTGTTTTCTGTTTTTTGTTTTCTGTTTGCTGTTCCAGGTTTCTGTTTTCTGATTTCTGATTTCTGTTTTATGGTTTCTGTCTTCTGCTTTCTGTTTTGTGACTGACCCACTCAAAGACCCACTCAAGATGCGGGAGGAGGCACTAAAAGAGGCGGCGAGGGTTCCATTCGATGATGCGGATAAGGCGGAGGGTTGGTGGATGGAGTGGGGGATGCGCAGCATGCCGAAGCTCTATAGCATGTTCAAGCGCTTGAGCGCACAACCTGTGAAGTCCTCAGCCTGTGAGCGCAACTGGTCGACACACGCGCTCATCCACCACAAGCGCAGGAACCGGCTGCTGTCCAAGCGTGTCGAGCACTTGATCTACGTCAACCACAACTTGCGAATTCTGTGAAACTTGGCCAAAAAGAAGTCGGAAATGGCCGAGAAGACGATGATCCCTCTGCCTAGTGCGGAAGAAGAGGAGGAGGCAGTGGACGTGGCGGGAGAGGTGGAGAACGGGTACGACCGGGCACTGCGCATCTCTCACGCTCTACATGACTTATACACTACAGACCTAGAGCTGCGTTACTTTTGCCTTCATTAGATGGATGCATTTGATGATCTAGGAGTGACGGAGGGTTCAGAGGGTGGCGGTGTGGTGAGAGAGGAGAACGACAACAACGAGGACTGTATGGGGGAGGGGTTGATACGCAGTTCTAGGACTCGGTACTGCCTCCTGGTCGTATCACGCGAGCTGCAGTTGCAAATCAGACATTCAAAGAGTCTGTTGCGGTTGTTGTTGAGGGGCTGACAAGAGCACGCATCACTTGTTCACATCGGCAGTTACTCCTATCAGAAGAGGATGAAGGGGATGTGGCCGCGGCAGCTGTCGCAGACGTAGGCCTTCAGGAGGAGGCCGACGTTGGTTGTGGTGGGCAAACTGCAGCAGGTGAAGGCCAGAGTGCTGATGCAAGTGACCATGCGACAGTACATGTGAGAGGAAGGACCCCCTCCGTCCTCACCTCCAGGGTTAGGAGTTTCCATTATGTAGGAGGGGGGTTGGGGGGGGGAGGGGGTTTCATATCCACTACGATCTAGGACACTGATGACATGAGGTGTCCTAGGCCGGGCGATGACGGTGGGTGATAGCAATGACGAAGACAGAGGCCCTTTGTGCGCTTTGGCTTCATTATGAGCTATCAACCAACTTGAGCCTGGTTTCATAATTTTGAACAGATGTTCAAATGTTTCCAGATGGAAACATTGCTGCGTTCGTATTCCTCGTCTTGCAAGGAGAGTGTACAATTTTTTCCGGAATTTTTCTAAGACTTTGCACCCTTGAATGAGTAAGGCGCGCCTTACTCATGAATAAGGCGTGCCTTACTCACGAATAAGGCGTGCCTTAATACTTCAGGCACGCCTTAAGTATTAATACTTAATACTCTCGTACCGCCAACACTGCACAACCTGTTTGACTCGGCCCAGGGCACGGCGTGGGTGGTGGATGTCACCACGGTGGACGCCCAGTCGGACAAGGTGAAGGATGGGCAGGCTCTTCCGGCGGCGGAGGCTGCGGAGGAGAGGCATAACAGGGCCGCCCTTGCGCAGATGCCGAGTAACCGGCTGCGCACGGTGGCTTGGGAGACCTTCGGAGGTCTTGGCCCTGGTTGTTGGCGCTCCATCCGTCGTTTGACAGCATTGTGCCTCGAGAGGAGTTGGGGCAGGCGCAGCGAGGCTGACCAGCCGGGGTGGTTGGCGCGGGCAGTGTTCTTGTTCGCGCAGCAACCAACGACACCGCTCGCGCCGACCACCCCGGCAGTGTCATGTGCTCCACGCCTTTCGCTTGTGGCGTGGGGGACTGGACCCGGCGCTGGGAAGTGTCACGCCTGTTGAGCTGCCGCGGCCATGGCCCCTTGGACCTGTTCCGCTGTCTGACCTCTGCTACACTGTGTCGTTGGACGGCGAGGAGAGCCTCCTCAGTCCTTGACGCTTGTTTCCATACTTTTCCTCTCCTCCTTGTGCTGTGGGTGGCGGCTTTTGCATGCTTTCATACCCCGATGGTGTGCTGGTCAGGGGCGGCAGTTGCATGTTCCTTCTCATGAACCAAGATTTACCATTATATACATATATATATATAAATTGACTGGCTTTGCAGAGAAGAATGGATGAAAGGTCCATTTGTGCAACCTTTGGCTCTTTGACTTTCTCAACTCCATGTACAAAACACCAGGAGGACGCCGAGGTCCGTGATTTTGGCGATTTGTTAAATGCTGTCAAGTGCAGGCGTAGTAGGAGGAAAAAAAACTCAGTACCCATGAATCACACGGGTGACATCAAAAAACAGATGGGGTGAACCTGAAGGAGCTCAACTGAGACAGAGACCTCCCGCCTATTCTTGTTGCAGGCGCTACTACTCACAGGTACTCCAGATTTGCTAGGGCACCAATGGAAGCTGGGATGTTTCCAGAAATTTGATTGCCCCTCAGACGTCTGCATTCATACAGATATCATAACCAGCCCATGAATGTGCTTGTCTCAAACAGGTCTCTGTACCACAAGTGAAAGGAGAGCAGAACACATTCATGGTTCAGGTCTTGCTTTCTGACAGCTTACAGCTAGGGACCACAAGGTGGATGCAACAAGCATGTCCTGAAGCAGCCACTGGACCAAAGCTTTTGACCACACATGCCAAAGTTGATCACAGCAACAAAAATCCCAGGCCCAGTAGACCCAGATAAGTACATCCTGATGAACCTTGCAGCCCCAGCTGAATGCTCGAGTGCAAAAATCTGTCCACAAAAGGCAGCAGCACTCATGCTGCCGTCCTCCGCGTTCGGCAACATGAGCGGGGAGAGTTGAGGCTCTTCCGTTTGTGGCATGCTTCCCTGCCGCAAATGGAAGATCTTTGAACTGTCAATTGCGGCAGACGTGCATGCCGTGGAGAGAAAATATATCACCAATGGCCCTAACGTTTCCGGCAGGCAAAGGGTGTCGCCTGTCAAAGTCATCGTTGTACGTAATGGGTGGGAGTTGGACGTCTCGGTTTGCGATTGAAAACCGGGAAGCTGAAAATCCGCATAGAGTAGTGATTCAGCAGGCGATTTAACTTCTCCAGCAATTGAATCACCCACCGGCTTCATGATACGATTGATTTTAACATCATACCTCAAAGGCCTTAGTTCAAATTGCCAGGAGGATGCCAAGGTCCATGAAGCTGGTTCCTTTTTTTAGCTGCAGCAGTAGTCCCATCATTGAGTGCTTCAGGGATCAAACATCACATCAAAAAACACATGGGTGCTGATTGAAGAAACTGGAATACCACAGACACCTCTGGACACATCTTCTTGCCAGCACTACCACTCACATGCCCCCCAGACTTGTTATGGTGCAAATGGAATCTGGAATGCTGCCGGTCAGCTTGTTGTCGCTCAAATCTCTGTGCTCAAACAGTTTTCAAGAGCAACCCATGGATTTGGATGTCTCGAGCACAAGTTTTCCATCGGGCATGAGGAAATATGGCAGCGAATGCACGTGACAGCTGGTGACCACAAGGTGGATGCAACAAGGTCTGCCTGAGCAAGCCATCTGACCAAGGTTTGGGATCATTCAAACCTAATTTTACCACATTGGCAAGACCATGGGCCAGGCAAAGCGAGAAAGATGTACCCCTTCAGTGCTAGTACAGTGGACAAACTTCAGATACCAATAAAACATCCTGCAACAACCAGCACATGTTGCAACTACGCTTGCATGAACCACATTGACGGCCAACAACATCTCAGCGCCTCCTGTCTTTCTCACAAGGGGAAACAAGCTCCACACTCTTTTACTGCGATTGAGAAGGGACAATAAGCTCCACACATGCCATCCTTTGATCCACTATAGACATCAACGCTGCAACAAATGGTGCCGATGTTGGTGCCAATGCAAAGATGGAGATATCCTACAAGACAAAACCATTTTGCAACATTTGGCATGGAACTCTCCAGTCCTTTCTCTTGACAGCATGTTCCTCTACACAAAAGTCTTGCTTCGCGTTGGTGTGTGACACCAGGGTTGTGGAGTTCCTCATCCTCCTGCAAAACCCTGCACATCTCCTGTTGAGCCTCCACGGATAAACAAACTGTTGCAGAACTATTGACGCTAGGGAAACAAACATCAGCTAGGGACAAAGCACATTGTTGAAAGATTGGATGGAACACTTCACAGATAGAGAACCTCCTTGTTGCCATAAATGTCTTACTTTCCTGGAGTTCGGGGGCTGAATCCTCATAGATCCCACGCATGACACGTTCATTTGCTCAACCCCCGGCGATTCAACTCTCTTCACTCGAAGTCCAATAAGCGACGAGGACGCCAAGGACCATGGACGTTTTATTTCTTAGTTGTAGGACTAGCTCCGTCTTTGAAAGATTGTCTAATTCTTCAGGAGTTCACAACTCACACATTAAATTGGAGGGAACTCCACTGCACTGATATCTCTCAACATCTTCTTGTGCCAATGGTACCACTCACAAAGATAGCAGACTTGTTAGGGCATCAATGGACGCTCGAATGCTTCCAGTCAGTTGGTTGAAACTCATATCTCTGCTTAATCAGTGTTCATAAGCAGCCCATGCATCT
>SZWC01014389.1:58237-69074 GCA_023375785.1 Penium margaritaceum
CCCCCCCCCCCCACTTTCTTTCTGGGCTGGGTGACGCAAACTGGGAGGCCCGCTTCAACCTTCTCCCGGTGAATTTAGACTTCGATCGATGAAAGAGGCCGAATGTAATTGGCTCAAAAGGCAAAATAAAAGGCCCAAATTGGGCAAGGCACGGTGTATGTCATTAGAGATAGGGTAGTCGCAATTACTACATCAATAGTTGAATACAATTTGAATACTGATCAACTAAGTGCTTAAGTTGTTGAAACAGGTTGCACCACACGTTCTACAGAACATTGATTACTAACTCAGCAATAGCTGAACAAGTAGTCCATGGATAGCGGAATTTTCCTGAGATCCACCACACGACTTTTTGGCTGTTTAACAACTTGCACAAATAGTTTTACTTGCAAGATGCACTTCCTGATTATGTCTACTTGTGATGCGACCAAGGCAGCTGAGCCGTGCAATCACACCACTGCAACTCATTCGTCTTTCTGTTGGCAAGGCTGATAAGTTGGGAGGATGAGCCTCGACGGACTACTAGTCCACTTGAAAAACCTTTGAATGAGATGGAAGTGGTAGAAGTAGCTGTGACCACAGAGGTACAAGCTCTGTGGCTACAGAACCTCTGTAGCTGTGGCTGCAGTGCTGTACGTGTTCATATCCTTGTCCTAGAACTAATCACTCACAGGATTGACAGACTTCTGAGCTCATCAATGGAAGCTGGAATGCTGCCACTCAGCTGATTCTTGGCAAACCCTCTGCAGCTCAAACGGATTTGTGGCAAACAGACATGTGGAAGGCAAGTGGATGGCACCAAGAGCATGGCGTAAAGGGGGGGGGGGGGGGGGGGGAGAGACACATGGTCAGGAAAGAAGATTCTGAGCACCAGGAATTTGTCGGATAGCTTCTTCTTTAGCCCCACTGGATCCGTTTCGCTGCATTGAGATTTTCTGTTTTCGCTCAACTGTGCACCCGTGAAAGTGCTATCTCCTCAGGCTAGCACACTGGCCTCATGAAGCAGTAGAAACCATTGACTATTCCTCCTAGAACCAATCAAGTGACACCCTTGAGGGTGGGGTACTGGTGAGCCTTTAGTTCTTGCTGCAACTGAAATGGCAGCAGTGCAAGTAGCTGTAGCCACCAAGAAATGTGTTCTTTGCCTTGTCCCAACACTAATCACTCACAGTTCCTCCACATTTGTCAGGTTACCAATGGAAGCTGGAATGCTGCCAGTCAGTTGGTTGATGTGCAACATTCTGCAGCTCGAAGGGTGTTGGGTGAAATGGGCATGGACAAATGCTATCTGAATCTCAAGAAGTTTGTGCTATAAACATGTGTCTGTGCACTTTCAGCAGTAGCATGAAAGTAACTTAAGTCTAGAGTGACCAAGTGCTGGCGCGGTGGATATCACTCTAGTCTTGAGCATCTTTGATGCGGGAGGTCCCAAGTTTTGGATTCCTTGGCCGGCAGGACCGGCAGTAGTAGTGGGCGGCTCTAGACTACTAGTCTACCCGCCAGTGTGTGCTCTGGGCGGCACCAGGCCACTGGCCTATTCATTGATCGACAGGATTAGATGAGAAGAGAAAAAAAAAAAGCAAAAACAAAAAGTATCATAAAATCAACATGCATGGATGGCTTTGAGAGCGTGCTGTTTCCTATGGATTTTTCAACATGGTCTGGGCAGTAGACCCTGCTCACAAGGCCGCCTTCCTACAAATCGCAAGATAGAAGCGACATGTCAGCAGCATCCTTTGTTCGCTAAGCTAAGAACCGTGATGGTGCTACATGAGGAGATTGTTGCAACCTCCTCTTGTTGGTATGCGAACCTGTCTCACACCATGTGCAGAGCTGATAGGGAGACACCGCAAGCGGAGGGATAATCTGTGCTTGGTTAATCCCCTACCCTTTCTCACCACAAAATACCTCCATCTCATCCAAATATTATGACTACTGAGTCCTTCCAAAATGCTGGATGGCTCTTGCTCGCACTCACAAGGACAGACATTGTTGGGCTCTGCCCGAATTACAATGCTGCTATGTGCAGGGAGTAAAATCTGTACAGTATCCGTGGGGTTGATTTTGTGTTTGCTCCTGGACAACAATGTTGCTCAAGTCTGAGGGGCTGCATCTAAGGCACACAACGCGGCTGGTCAAAGTAGTGGTAGCCACACTTTCTACGCTTCAACACTTTTTTCTTGTTTTGAGGAAACGATCTCCATATCATAGCGATAAATCTATGTTGTGTGGCAGGCAAGGGGATCAAGAACCACAAGTTTACCACATCGGTGAAGATATGGCATGTGGCACGGTTAGTGACAAGCACTGTGGGCACATAGACCTTTCACATTCTCTTTTTGCTGGCGCAACCACTCACAGAATCTGCAGATTTGATAGGCCACCAATGAAGGCTGGAATGCTGCCACTCAGTTTATTGTAGCCCAAATTTCTGCAGCTCAAACAGTGAACGCAATGAACATGTGCACTTCACAAGTTTGCAGTTTAAGCACATTGCATGGTACAAGTCCTACTTCAAATGCACGTTACAGTTTCGACTTGGTTTCATTCCAATGCCAAGATATACATAGCAGCTATTTCCACCAGCGCATCGCACAATCTATCAACTCTTTGTCAAGGCTATTGATGTCCTTGCAAAGAAAACCAGAATACACATCCTCCTCGAACATTGGAGACAAATGATCGGCATCATGACAAGGTCAGCTGGAAACATAGATGACATCAAAAATTGGACGAGAGGAGAGCGGGACAATGTGTTTAAACATATAGCCATAACGTTTGGCCAGAGTTGACCCCTTTTAATCCTTTGCCGGCAATAAAAGGCCACAAGGGCACGAAGGTGCAATGAAGTTGGTGTGTTGTCAACCATGGCAGGAGTACCATCACAAAGCAAGAGTGGAGGTACAAAGCACTTCTTCCATACATGAAAACGGATGATGTCCAGCACTAAACTACAGGTGCAAGGTAGGAGAGAGAAGTTGCACAGTCAGCTACTATGGCTGTTGGACTTCAGATACAGCTAAAGTGTAGCCCACAGAGGCAGGTTGTTGTGCTTCTGCTAGTGGCAGACTGCCACCACTACTCACCCTTAAAAACCATAGATACAGACCTCTCGTTTTTTTTCTCCTATCAGCAATATAACTCACAAGGACTTCAGTTTTGTCAGGTCACAAAGGGAGGCTGGAATGCTGCCAGTCAGCTGATTCTCGTAGACGTTCCTGCACCTCATATGATGTTTGTGACGAACACATGTATATTCTTGCCACGGACAAAACATTTTTCTATGGAAGAATGGCACCCACAAGCATATCCCATGATACAGGTCTTGCTTAACTACATGTGACAGTGCAGCATTAACAAGTATATGGACACAAAAAAGTAGCAGACCAAGGGCGTCACTTCTCCTCGTCACATGTCAAAGTTTGTCGTCCGATCACCAAGATTCACTGCCTGAAAGATCAGAAGAAGCACATGTGCCACACTTGTTGCGGACAAATGTGGATTGTCAACCGCCAAGTAAAACTTAGATTTGTCTCTGAAATGGGACACCGGGCTGCCCATGCTAAAATGTTCTGATGGAATACAACACAATCTTCGATACAACCTGTTGGATTTTACATAAGCAGAACCTTTAGGAATCTTCAGATGAGGTACTCTGATGGTTCAACTTTCTGGTACTGTGCTGAATTCGTTGGTGATGACTTCTCAGTTAGGGATAACCACTTCAACACACACAGGCACTCTTGCCTTGGCAATGTCACTGACTGTGCGATTCAAGAGTATGAACTGAAGGCACAGATACACGACTCGTCTCACAAGCTTTCCAATGGTACCAAGCTTGCTCGAAATGGTTACACACAGACGAAGTAATAGGAAATACAAACCTACAGCTACTTATCTGTCTACACTAGCTAGAAGCAGAAAAAGTACAAGTGTTGACTCAGTCCGGTCTCCTTGTGTCTTCACAGGATCTTCCGGACACCGCTCGATGATCTCCGATCATTGGCAGACCGAGGTTGGCGGATGCCCAGCGCCCTCGGTACTATCCATGGACGAGATCGTCCGGATCTGCGGTAGCTTCTTCATGACCATTGATCTGGCTCGAGCTCTTGGCTCATGATGATGGTCCGACCGTATCTCTCGATACCAGCGGTGCTGATCAATCCAAAACGCCCTCGCAGGATGCCTGACCACAGGATCCACTTTTAGAAAGAGGAATATCTTCAGCGGTTACTTGGTCCATGCCACATCAGCAGCTTCGAAGTCGAGAGGAGATCACGCTCGCACTCTCGCCTCGTTTCCCGGACCACACATCCTGTTGGTCCAAAACTTGCCAATATATATATATATCACTGCCGTTACAGATGTACCGTCAGCTCTCCTGAGCTCCAATGGGATGAGTAGAGGAAGTAGGGCCGCGGATGGATGGATCAGTGGGACGCCTAAAGAGGCCTGCCCACAGCCATACCATGGCCTGCCACAGGGGGGTCGAGAGAGTGATGACGATCTCACTCTCGGCCCTCTTGTTTTTCTTTTTGTTGATGTTGTGCCGAGCCCAGTAGAGCAGTGGATCAAGATGATATGACTGTTGTCCTTTTTCCAACATTCCCCCCCTTGTCGATCCAGCGCTGATGAAGTTGGAGCCGACAAGTGGAAAAAGAAAAGAAGCCCCCCCCGCGAGAACAGAGCCGGGAGGGCGGGGGCAACAAGAGAGGAACAGGGCGAGGCACGGGAATGCACGGCAAGAGATATCCCCCCCCCCCCGGGCCAACCGAGCCTCGCTTGAGAGAGAAAAAGAAAAAAAGGAACTCCGGAGCAGAAAGACGCAGGGTGTACAGTGGGCCGGTGAGAACGTATTAGCCCGGACCACGTCCCGACGGCTGAGAGATAGACTGGTCCCAACAGCACACCCTGCCCGGACTTGGGGGAGTGGGCCCCCTCCCGCGCATCCGGCTCGCAGGGTGAGCTGAATAGGGGGCAGCCCACCCATGGGGGTCTGAAAGGAGAGAGCGAACGAGTGGTTGATAGACAGAGAGAAAATGCAGTTTGGAGCGGCGTGGGTCAAGCAGCAAAGCAGAGCAAGAGGAGAGGGTGTTGGCGTTATGCGAGGATCGAGGCGCGAGAGGAAGGCAAAGCGCAAGAAGAGAGAGAGAGAGCAGCGGCAGGCAGAAGCAAGAGAAGGTGGAGAAAACGGTCGGACGCAACCCGCGCCCGTGCCAACGCCTCATGTGGGGGGCACGGAAGCGGGAAGCGACGACGGTTCCACCAAGGAAATTCTCCTTCCGTCCCAACGCCTCATCCAGGGGGGACGGAAAGAGAAAGCCAGGAAAAAAGCGACAGCGGGGAAGAACCGAGAAGAAGGAAGACAGCGCCGAGAGAAGTCAGGACGAGGGGAGAAGGCCCATGCGGGCACAAAGATGAGTGTGGCGGTCAGCAGAGAGGGCTTTGGTGAAGATGTCAGCAGTTTGGTCGACAGTGGGAAGATAGTGCATGACGACTTTGCCTTCTGCAACAGCGTCGCGAACGTAGTGGTACTGCCGACTGACGTGCTTGGTGCGGTCATGAAAAACGGGATCCTCGGAGAGGGCGATAGCCCCCTCGTTGTCACAGTGAATGGGCGTAGGCTCGAGTTGGTCAAATCCAAGCTCGCTCAGAAGCATACGAAGGCAAACCGCTTCCCTTGTGCATTCGCTCTCAGCAATGTATTCAGCTTCAGTTGAGGAGAGAGCGACCACGGACTGCTTCTTGCTGCGCCAGCTGACGGGTCCACCATTGAGGAGAAAGACGTACCCAGAGGTGGATCGGCTGGTGGTGTGATCACCAGAGAGATCAGCGTCGCAGAAGCCCTGGAGAATATTGTTACCAGAGGCGTAGCGGATAGCCAGAGAAGCAGACCCACGGAGATAGCGGATGCTACGCTTGGCAGCCACGATGTGAGCATCAGTGGGGTGCTGACAGCCTTGGCTGAGGAGACCAACAGTGAAGGAGAGGTCAGGTCTGGTAGCCACAGAAGCGTACATCAGGGAGCCCACCATGCGCGGAAAAGCATCGGCATCTTCCAAGGAGGCCAATGGTGTGGCTGCCGTCACTGGTTTGGTGAGGCCATGGTCCTTGGAGAGTGGAGTGGCTTGAGGAGTGGATACACCAAGCCCGAACTTGTCAGCCACACGTTGTGCATAGGTGGCCTGGGTGAGTGTTACGTGACCGTGCAGGACGTCATAAGTGATCTGAATCCCAGGATAGTATGTGAGAGGTCCCATGTCTGTCATCTCAAATCGGCGGGAGAGCTGCTGTTTGAGAGTATCCAGAATAGAGAGGGACGGTCCAAACAAGATAAGATCATCCACGTAAAGAATAACACCGAGCAGGTTAGACCCTCCGCGGAAATACACAGAGTGGTCAGAGTGCAGGCGTTGGAGCCCTTGGACCAAGAAAAAATTGTGGATCTTCAGGTTCCACTGTCGTGGAGCTTGCTTTAGCCCATATGTTGAGCTTGCAGACATGATCAGGATGATCTGGGGAGACGAAGCCTTCTGGTTGATTCATGTAGATAACTTCTTTCAGATCACCGTTGAGGAAGGCGCTCTTGACATCCATTTGATGAAGATGCCATTTGTTGCTAGCAGCCAGAGATAGGATCACCCTGATGGAGGAATACTTGGCTACTGGTGCAAAAGTGTCTTGGTAGTTTACTCCGAGAACTTGGCTGAATCCTCGTGCAACAAGGCGTGCCTTGTGGCGATCAGGTGTATCTGCACTGGTCAGCTTGGTCTTGAACACCCACTTACATGTGACGATAGGTGTGTTGGGTGGTCGAGGAACCAGATCCCATGTATGCTGTTTTTGAAGCTGAGAGAGCTCCTCTTGGGCTGCTTAACGCCATTGGTCTGCATCTAGGCGGCGCATGGCATCTTTGAAGCTGGTGGGATCCACCACTTGTGTGAGTAGTGCTGTATGGTCGAGGTCGTCGTCTGCCGAAAAGTCGGTTGTGGACAGAAAGCCAAGCTGAAGGAATGCCGGTGGTCTCGTGAGTCTGGCTGACCGCCGGAGTCCAGATTGTGAAGGAGTGCTGGAGGCATCTTTCTGTGAGGCAGTGGGAGCATGACGATGTTCTTCTGGAACCACAGGAGGGAGGACACCAGCGTGGTCGTCAGGTGTTGGGTCGACAGAGAACTTCTGCAGAGGTGGTGGTGTTGTTTCAATGTAGACGGTAGGCGTGACTGCTGGTGGTGTTGTATCTCGTGCTCGGTTGAAGAAGCTTTCGTCAAAGATAGGCTGCCTGCTCCAAATCACGCGTTTGGACTCTGGATCCCAGAGGCGATAGATGTCCCGTGTCTCGTACCTAAGAAGAATACAGACTTTGGATCGTGGGTCCAACTTGGAGCGCTCTTCTGGATGCATCCAGGCATGCGCTGTGCACCGGAAGATACGAATGTGGCCCAGATAAGGCTTGTTCCCAGTCCATGCTTCATAGGGTGTCGATACACCTGCAGGCAGCTTAGTTGTAGGAAGGCGATTCGTGATGCAGGCTGCAGTATGAAGAGCTTCAGCCCAGAACGCGGATGAGAGGCCGGCTGTATGAAGCATAGTCCGGACTCTTTCGAGAAGGGTCTGATTCATCCTCTCTGCTTTGCCATTCTGTTGTGGAGTATATGGCACTGTAGTTTGGTGTTGAATACCTCTTTCATCGTAGAAAGCTTTGAGGTTGCGATTGACAAACTCTGTCCCGTTGTCATTTCGAATCTTCTTGATTGTCAGGCTGGTCTCATTTTCAACCTGTCGGACCCAGGTTTTGATCTCTTCAGTAGCATCAGACTTGAAGCAAAGAATCCGGGTCCAGACCATATGCGAGTGGTCATCCAAGATGACAAGATAGTAGTGCTTGTTGGAGAGAGATCCTTCCTTGATGTAGCAGAGATCCATATGCACGAGTTCCAGACACTCATGTGTCCCATGTGACGGTAGTGAGTGAAAAGATGCTCAGTGTTGTTTGCCGGTGATGCAGCCGTCACACATTGGTGCTTCTCGGTCTTGCAGCAGACTGTCTGGGAGGTCGTGGGCAACTGAATCTGTAGCCATTTTGGTTAGAGTAGGATAACTGACATGTGCCAGCCACTTGTGCCAGAGTTCTGCCGTGGTGGACGGAGTTGTTGTTTTGGCTGATGTAGATGAAGAAGCCACAAACGCCATTTCTTGTCTTTCTGGATGTCTTGAGGGTTCGGTGGTGTCAAGGACGGTCAGGTTGCCCATGTGAGTGGCCACTGCTGCCAGTTGGGATGTCTGGTTGTACACCTTGCAGTTTTCATCCGTGTCAAACACAACTTTGAAGCCCTTGTCGTTGAGCTTTGTCACTGAGAGGAGATTTGCTGCAAGGTCTGGCACGTAGAGGACATCCTCAAAAGTTCTCATGGCTGGCTTTCCGTTGCACTTGATGCCGACCTTGGCGGTTTCTTGCCCATAAGCAGGGATAGTCCTTCCATCACCGAGACGGACTTCTCGTGGTGTCACAAAAAGTTTGAAGTTGATAAACCAGTCCTTCTTGCAGGTCATATGCTTCGTGCAGCCAGAGTCCATGATCCATGCCAGAATCCCAGCGGCCAGAAGAAGGGCGCTGTTGATGGAGCACATAGCCAATTCTTCGGCCACAAATTCTTCTTCTGTCAGAGTGTGATGTGTTGTCTCTTCTGTTGTTGAACCATAGATTTGATGTTCTGGCTGCGAGGTTGTCATGTCTTTGTCAGGTAAGACTGGTCCTTCAGATAGAAGATTCAGCTGAAAATTGTCTTCTTCATCTGATGAATCCTGTACTTTGGTAGACCCTGTAAGGAGAGCAGCCACAGTGGACATGTAGGTGGTCAGCATTTCTTGATGGGGTCGGCGAGCTCCATAGTGGCGAGTGAAGTGTGGACGTCGTTTGGGGCAGTCCAAGGCAATGTGTCTCTTCTGTTTGCACGTCCAGCACACTCGATCAGTCGGTGGAACAAAGCCCCTTGGTGAATGCGGGGTTGGTTGATCTCTGTTGTTGAAATGAGTAAGAGATCCCTGGCTGCCGTTCCCATAGGCTCCAAACTTCTTTGTCCTTTGTCCTTGGTATTTCGTCACAAGGCCGGTTTCACCTCCGTTGTCTTTGACATACTGTTCTTCAACCATCATGAGTTCTTCGACAGCCTTCTCCGGAGTCAGAGAATATGGTTGACTTCCAAGTGGCGCTGCTGCTGCTGCTGGTGCTGCTTCAGCGGCGGTACCAGGTGCCCCACCTGCAGCTCTTCCTTGTGCTCTGATAGCTTGCTATAATGTTGTCCGGAGCTCTGCAAGTTGGGCATCAAAGGTCTTCCCCTGTTTCCGGAAAGTCTCAAGTCGATTGATGGTATCTTTGAATCTGGCAGGTAGTCCACGAAAAAGGGTTAGTACCCGAACCCTTTCAGAAATGACTTCTCCCATCGATGAAATACGGCTGGCCAGATGTTTGAGGTGGGACACATGGTCTTCCAAGCGTGTTCCCTCTTCCATTTGTTGAGTATGGAACTCTGTCAGTAGGCTTCCCAACTCAACATCGCTTGTCCTTTCATAGCGATTCTTCATAGCCTTCCAGGATTTCCTTGGACAGTTGGTTGGGTTGTTTTCTCTGATGATGAACTTGAGTCGCTCAGTTAGATTCAGCACCAGGATTGAGAAGGCCTGATCACAGTGCCGTTTCCAGCTGACTTGTTCTTCAGGTGACGCTCCTGCAGGTAATGTGTCAGTAGGTGCATCGCAGACGACGCCCAATAGTCCCTTGTTCAGGAATATCATCTCAATGTTGAAAGCAAAGGTATGGTAGTCATTGCCGTCGAACGGCGCCACTTTGGAATGGTCTCCATTGTTGATTGTTGCCGCCATGGTTGCGTAGATATGAAGATGCCACCTTCTCTGATACCAAATGTTGGATTTTACATAACCAGAACCTTTAGGAATCTTCAGATGAGGTACTCTGATGGTTCAACTTTCTGGTACTGTGCTGAATTCGTTGGTGATGACTTCTCAGTTAGGGATAACCACTTAAACACACACAGGCACTCTTGCCTCGGCAATGTCACTGACTGTGTGATTCAAGAGTATGAACTGAAGGCACAGATACATGACTCGTCTCACAAGCTTTCCAACGGTACCAAGCTTGCTCGAAATGGTTACACACAGACGAAGTAATAGGAAATACAAACCTACAGCTACTTATCTGTCTACACTAGCTAGAAGCAGAAAAAGTACAAGTGTTGACTCAGTCCGGTCTCCTTGTGTCTTCACAGGATCTTCCGGACACCGCTTGATGATCTCCGATCATCGTCAGACCGAGGTTGGCGGATGCCCAGCGCCCTCGGTGCGATCCACGGACGAGATCGTCCGGATCTGCGGTAGCTTCTTCATGAGCATCGATCTGGCTTGGGCTCTTGGCTCACGATGATGGTCCGACCGTATCTCTCGATACCAGCGGTGCTGATCAATCCAAAACGCCCTCGCAGGATGCCTGACCACAGGATCCACTTTTAGAAAGAGGAATATCTTCAGCGGTTACTTGGTCCATGCCACATCAGCAGCTTCGAAGTCGAGAGGAGATCACGCTCGCACTCTCGCCTCGTTTCCCGGACCACACATCCTGTTGGTCCAAAACTTGCCAATATATATATCACTGCCGTTACAGATGTACCGTCAGCTCTCCGGAGATCCAATGGGATGAGTAGAGGAAGTAGGGCCGCGGATGGATGGATCAGTAGGACGCCTAAAGAGGCTTGCCCACAGCCATACCATGTCCCGCCACAGGGGGGTCGAGAGAGTGATGACGATCTCACTCTCGGCCCTCTTG
>SZWC01014390.1:6154-20207 GCA_023375785.1 Penium margaritaceum
GCAGAGTACTGCCCGGTACGATTCTCCCGAAGAAACACCCACCGTGGGTGCAGCACGGGCGTCGGGAGCAGAGAGCGCAGGCACGCACACGGTGCACGCGCACGCCCCCCGGTCCACGAATTGTTGCGGGCAAAAGGAACGACAGAATGGAGAGGCGAAAATTGCGGGGCATAGAGGCGGTCGCAGAGTACTGCCCGGTATGATTCTCCCGAAAAAACACCCACCGTGGGTGCAGCACGAACGTCGGGAGCAGAGAACGCAGGCACGCACACGGTGCACGCGCACGACCCCCGGTCCACGACTTGTTGCGGGCAAAAGGAACGACGGAATGGAGAGGCAAAAATTGTGGGGCATAGAGGCGGTCGCAGAGTATTGCCCGGTATGATTCTCCCGAAAAAACACCCACCGTGGGTGCAGCACGGACGTCGGGAGCAGAGAACGCAGGCACGCACACGGTGCACGCGCACGACCCCCGGTCCACGAATTGTTGCGGGCAAAAGGAACGACAGAATGGAGAGGCGAAAATTGCGGAGCGTAGAGGCGGTCGCAGAGTACTGCCCGGTACGATTCTCCCAAAGAAACACCCACCGTGGGTGCAGCACGGGCGTCGGGAGCAGAGAGCGCAGGCACGCACACGGTGCACGCGCACGACCCCCGGTCCACGAATTGTTGCGGGCAAAAGGAACGACAGAATGGAGAGGCGAAAATTGCGGAGCGTAGAGGCGGTCGCAGAGTACTGCCCGGTACGATTCTCCCAAAGAAACACCCACCGTGGGTGCAGCACGGGCGTCGGGAGCAGAGAGCGCAGGCACGCAAACGGTGCACGCGCACGACCCCCGGTCCACGAATTGTTGCGGGCAAAAGGAACGACAGAATGGAGAGGCGAAAATTGCGGAGCGTAGAGGCGGTCGCACAGTACTGCCCGGTATGATTCTCCCAAAGAAACACCCACCGTGGGTGCAGCACGGGCGTTGGGAGCACAGAGCGCAGGCACGCACACGGTGCACGCGCACGACCCCCAGTCCACGAATTGTTGCGGGAAAAAGGAACAACAGAATGGAGAGGCAAAAATTGCGGAGCATAGAGGTGGTTGCAGAGTACTGCCCGGTACGATTCTCCCGAAGAAACACCCACCGTGGGTGTAGCACGGGCATTGGGAGCACAGAGCGCAGGCACGCACACGGTGCACGCGCACAACCCCCGGTCCACGAATTTTTGCGGGCAAAAGGAACGACAGAATGGAGGGGCGAAAAATGTGGAGCGTAGAGGCGGTCGCAGAGTACTGCCCGGTACGATTCTCCCGAAGAAACACCCACCGTGGGTGCAGCACGGGCGTCGGGAGCAGAGAGCGCAGGCACGCACACGGTGCACGCGCACGACCCCCGGTCCACGAATTGTTGCGGGCAAAAGGAACGACAAAATGGAGAGGCAAAAATTGCGGAGCGTAGAGGTGGTCGCAGAGTACTACCCGGTACGATTCTCCCGAAGAAACACCCACCGTGGGTGTAGCACGGGCGTCGGGAGCGGAGAGCGCAGGCACGCACACGGTGCATGCGCACGACCCCTGGTCCACGAATTGTTGCGGGCAAAAGGAACGACAGAATGGAGAGGCGAAAATTGCGGAGCGTAGAGGTGGTCGCAGAGTACTGCCCGGTATGATTCTCCCGAAGAAACACCCACCGTGGGTGCAGCACGGGCGTCGGGAGCAGAGAGCGCAGGCATGCAAACGGTGCACGCGCACGACCCCCGGTCCAAGAATTCTTGCGGGCAAAAGGAACAACAGAATGGAGAGGCGAAAATTGCGGAGCGTAGAGGCGGTCGCAGAGTACTGCCCGGTACGATTCTCACGAAGAAACACCCACCGTGGGTGCAGCACGGGCGTCGGGAGCAGAGAGTGCAGGCACGCACACGGTGCATGCGCACGACCCCCGGTCCACGAATTTTTGCGGGCAAAAGGAACGATAGAATGGAGAGGCGAAAATTGCGGAGCGTAAAGGCGGTCGCAGAGTACTCCCCGGTACGATTCTCCCGAAGAAACACACACCGTAGGTGCAGCACGTGCGTCGGGAGCAGAGAGCGCAGGCACGCACACGGTGCACGTGCACGACCCCCGGTCCACGAATTGTTGCGGGCAAAAGGAACGACAGAATGGAGAGGCGAAAATTGCGGAGCGTAGAGGCGGTNGCAGAGTACTGCCCGGTACGATTCTCCCGAAGAAACACCCACCGTGGGTGCAGCACGGGCGTCGGGAGCAGAGAGCGCAGGCACGCACACGGTGCACGCGCACGACCCCCGGTCCACGAATTGTTGCGGGCAAAAGGAACGACAGAATGGAGAGGCGAAAATTGCGGAGCGTAAAGGCGGTCGCAGAGTACTCCCCGGTACGATTCTCCCGAAGAAACACACACCGTAGGTGCAGCACGTGCGTCGGGAGCAGAGAGCGCAGGCACGCACACGGTGCACGTGCACGACCCCCGGTCCACGAATTGTTGCGGGCAAAAGGAACGACAGAATGGAGAGGCGAAAATTGCGGAGCGTAGAGGCGGTTGCAGAGTACTGCCCGGTACGATTCTCCCGAAGAAACACCCACCGTGGGTGCAGCACGGGCGTCGGGAGCAGAGAGCGCAGGAATGCACACAGTGCACGCGCACGACCGCCGGTCCACGAATTGTTGCGGGCAAAAGGAACGACTGCATGAAAAGGCGAAAATTGCAGAGCGTAGAGGTGGTTGCAGAGTACTGCCCGGTACGATTCTCCCGAAGAAACACCCACCGTGGGTGCAGCACGGGCGTCGGGAGCAGAGAGCGCAGGCACGTTGACGGTGCATACGCACGACTCCCGGTCCACGAATTGTTGCGGGCAAAAGGAATGACAGAATGGAGAGGCAAAAATTGCGGAGCGTAGAGGTGGTCGCAGAGTACTGCCCGGTACGATTCTCCCGAAGAAACATCCACCGTGGGTGTAGCACGGGCGTCGGGATCAGAGAGCGCAGGCATGCAGACGGTGCACGCGCACAACCCCCGGTCCACAAATTGTTGCGGGCAAAAGGAACGACAGAATGGAGAGGCGAAAATTGCGGAGCGTAGAGGCGGACGCAGAGTACTGCCCGGTACGATTCTCCCGAAGAAACACCCACCGTGGGTGCAGCACGGGCGTCGGGAGCAGAGAGCGCAGGCACGCACACGGTGCACGCGCACGACCCCCGGTCCACGAATTGTTGCGAGCAAAAGGAACGACAGAATGGAGAGGCGAAAATTGCGGAGCGTAGAGGCGGACGCAGAGTACTGCCCGGTACGATTCTCCCGAAGAAACACCCACCGTGGGTGCAGCACGGGCGTCGGGAGCAGAGAGCGCAGGCACGCACACGGTGCACGCGCACGACCCCCGGTCCACGAATTGTTGCGAGCAAAAGGAACGACAGAATGGAGAGGCAAAAATAGCGGAGCGTAGAGGTGGTCGCAGAATACTGCCCGGTACGATTCTCCCGAAGAAACACCCACCGTGGGTGCAGCACGGGCGTCGGGAGCAGAGAGCGCAGGCACGCACACGGTGCATGCGCATGACCCCCGGTCCACGAATTGTTGCGGGCAAAAGGAACGACAGAATGGAGAGGCGAAAATTGCGGAGCGTAGAGGTGGTCGCAGAGTACTGCCCGGTACGATTCTCCCGAAGAAACACCCACCGTGGGTGCAGCACGGGCGTCGGGAGCAGAGAGCGCAGGCATGCACATGGTGCACGCGCACGACCCCCAGTCCAAGAATTGTTGCGGGCAAAAGGAACGACAGAATGGAGAGGCAAAAATTGCGGAGCGTAGAGGCGGTCGCAGAGTACTGCCCGGTATGATTCTCCCGAACAAACACCCACCGTGGGTGCAGCACGGGCGTCGGGAGCGAAGAGTGCAGGCACGCACACGGTGCATGCGCACGACCCCCGGTCCACGAATTTTTGCGGGCAAAAGGAAGGACAGAATGGAGAGGCGAAAATTGCGGAGCGTAGAGGCGGTCGCAGAGTACTGCCCGGTACGATTCTCCCGAAGAAACACACACCGTGGGTGCAGCACGGGAGCAGAGAGCGCAGGCATGCACACGGTGCACGCGCACGACCCCCGGTCCACGAATTGTTGCGGGCAAAAGGAACGACAGAATGGAGAGGCGAAAATTGTAGAGTGTAGAGGCGGTTGCAGAGTACTGCCTGGTACAATTCTCCCGAAGAAACACCCACCGTGGGTGCAGCACGGGCGTCGGGAGCAGAGAGCGCAGGCACGCACACAGTGCATGCGCACGACCCCCGGTCCACGAATTTTTGCGGGCAAAAGGAACGAAAGAATGGAGAGGCGAAAATTTCAGAGCGTAGAGGTGGTCGCTGAGTACTGCCCGGTATGATTCTCCTGAAGAAACACCCACCGTGGGTGCAGTACAGGCGTCGGGAGCAGAGAGCTCAGGCACGATGACGGTGCATGCGCACGACCCCCGGTCCACAAATTGTTGCGGGCAAAAGGAACGACAGAATGGAGAGGCGAAAATTGCGGAGCGTAGAGGTGGTCGCAGAGTACTGCCTGGTACGATTCTCCCGAAGAAACACCCACCATGGGTGCAGCACGGGCGTCGGGAGCAAAGAGCGCAGGCATGCAGACGGTGCACGCGCACGACCCCCGGTCCACAAATTGTTGCGGGCAAAAGGAACGACAGAATGGACAGGCGAAAATTGCGGAGCGTAGAGGCGGTCGCAGAGTACTGCCCGGTATCATTCTCTTGAAGAAACACCCACTGTGGGTGCAGCACGGGCGTCGGGAGCAGAGAGTGCAGTTAAGCACACGGTGCATGCGCACGACCCCTGGTCCACAAATTTTTGCAGGCAAAAGGAACGACAGAATGGAGAGGCAAAAACTGCGGAGCGTAGAGGCGGTCGCAGAGTACTGCCCGGTACGATTCTCCCGAAGAAACACCCACCGTGGGTGCAGCACGGGCGTCGGGAGCAGAGAGCGCAGGCACGCACACGGTGCACGCGCACGACCCCCGGTCCACGAATTGTTGCGGGCAAAAGGAACGACAGAATGGAGAGGCAAAAACTGCGGAGCGTAGAGGCGGTCGCAGAGTACTGCCCGGTACGATTCTCCCGAAGAAACACCCACCGTGGGTGCAGCACGGGCGTCGGGAGCAGAGAGCGCAGGCACGCACACGGTGCACGCGCACGACCCCCGGTCCACGAATTGTTGTGGGCAAAAGGAACGACTGAATGGAGTGGTGAAAATTGCGAAGCGTAGAGGCGGTCGCAGAGTACTGTTCGGTACGATTCTCCCGAAGAAACACCCACCGTGGGTGCAGCACGGGCGTCGGGAGCAGAGAGGGTAGGCACGCACACGGCGCATGCGCACGACCCCCGGTCCACGAATTGTTGCGGGCAAAAGGAACGACAGAATGGAGACGCAAAAATTGCGGAGCGTAGAGGTGGTCGCAGAGTACTGCCCAAAATGATTCTCCCGAAGAAACACCCACCGTGGGTGCAGCACGGGCGTCGGGAGCAGAGAGCGCAGGCATGCACACGGTGCACGCGCATGACCCCCGGTCCACGAATTGTTGCGGGCAAAAGGAACGACAAAATGGAGAGGCGAAAATTGCGGAGCGTAGAGGCGGTCGCACAGTACTGCTCGGTACAATTCTCCCGAAGAAACACCCACCGTGGGTGCAGCACGGGCGTCAGGAGCACAGAGTGCAGGCACGCACATGGTGCATGCGCACAAACCCCAGTCCACAAATTGTTGCGGGCAAAAGGAATGACAGAATGGAGAGGCGAACATTGCGGAGCGTAGAGGCGGTTGCAGAGTACTGCCCGGTACGATTCTCTTGAAGAAACACCCACCATGGGTGCAGCACGGGCGTCGGGAGCAGAGAGCGCAGGCACGCACACGGTGCACGCGCACGACGCCCAGTCCACAACTTGTTGCGGGCAAAAGGAACGACAGAATGGAGAGGCGAAAATTGCGGAGCGTAGAAGCGGTCGCAGAGTACTGCCCGGTACGATTCTTTCGGAGAAACACCCACCGTGGGTGCAGCACGGGCGTCGGGAGCAGAGAGTTCAGGCACGCACACGGTGCATGCGCACGACGCCCGGTGCACGAATTGTTGCGGGCAAAAGGAACAACAGAATGGAGAGGCGAAATTTGCGGAGCGTAGAGGTGGTCGCAGAGTACTGCCCGGTACGATACTTTCGAAGAAACACCCACC
The DNA here is from genome assembly GCA_023375785.1 of Penium margaritaceum. NCBI lineage: Eukaryota > Viridiplantae > Streptophyta > Zygnematophyceae > Desmidiales > Peniaceae > Penium > Penium margaritaceum. The sequence goes on from SZWC01014390.1 coordinate 12,379, forward strand.
GTGGGTGCAGCACGGGCGTCGAGAGCAGAGAGCGCAGGCACGCACACGGTGCACGCGCACGACCCCCGGTCCACAAATTGTTGCGGGTAAAAGGAACGACAGAATGGAGAAGCGAAAATTTTGGAGTGTAGAGGCGGTCGCAGAATACTGCTCGGTACGATTCTCCCGAAGAAACACCCACCGTGGGTGCAGCACGGGCGTCCGTAGCAGAGAACGCAGGCACGCACACGGTGCACGCGCACGATCCCCGGTCCACGAATTGTTGTGGGCAAAAGGAACGACAGAATGGAGAGGCGAAAATTGCGGAGCGTAGAGGCGGTCGCAGAGTACTGCCCGGTACGATTCTCCCGAAGAAACACCCACCGTGGGTGCAGCACGGGCGTTGGGAGCAGAGAGCGCACGCACGCACACGGTGCACGCGCAGGACCCCCGGTCCACGAATTGTTACGGGCAAAAGGAACAAAAGAATGGAGAGGCGAAAATTGCGGAGCGTAGAGGCGGTCGCAGAGTACTGCCTGGTACGATTCTCCCGAAGAAACACCCATCGTGGGTGCAGCACGGGCGTCGGGAGCAGAGAGCGCAGGCACGCACACGGTGCACGCGCACAACCCCCGGTCCACGAATTGTTGCGGGCAAAAGGAACGACAGAATGGAGAGGCGAAAATTGCGGAGCATAGAGGCGGTTGCAGAGTACTGCCCGGTACGATTCTCCCGAAGAAACACCCACCGTGGGTGCAGCACGGGCGTCGGGAGCAGAGAGCGCAGGCACGCACACGGTGCACGCGCACGACCCCCGGTCCACGAATTGTTGCGGGCAAAAGGAACGACAGAATGGAGAGGCGAAAATTGCGGAGCGTAGAGGCGGTCGCAGAGTACTGCCCGGTACGATTCTCCCGAAGAAACACCCACCGTGGGTGCAGCACGGGCGTCGGGAGCAGAGAGCGCAGGCACGCACACGGTGCACGCGCACGACCCCCGGTCCACGAATTGTTGCGGGCAAAAGGAACGACAGAATGGAGAGGCAAATATTGCAGAGCGTAGAGGCGGTCGCAGAGTACTGTCCGGTACGATTCTCCCGAAGAAACACCCACCGTGGGTGCAGCACGGGCGTCGGGAGCAGAGAGCGCAGGCACGCAAATGGTGCATGCGCACGACCCCCGGTCCACGAATTGTTGCGGGCAAAAGGAACGACAGAATGGAGAGGCGAAAACTGCGGAGCGTAGAGGCGGTCGCAGAGTACTTCGTGGTACGATTCTCCCGAAGAAACCCACTGTGGGTGCAGCACGGGCATCGGGAGCAGAGAGCGCAGGCACGCACACGGTGCACGCGCACGACCCCCGGTCCACGAATTGTTGCGAGCAAAAGGAACGACAGAATGGAGAGGCGAAAATTGCGGAGCGTAGAGGCGGTCGCACAGTACTGCCCGGTACGATTCTCCCGAAGAAACACCCACCGTGGGTGCAGCACGGGCGTCGTGAGCAGAGAGCGCAGGCACGCACACGGTGCACGCGCACAACCCCTGGTCCACGAATTGTTGCGGGCTAAAGGAACGACAGAATGGAGAGGCAAAAATTGCGGAGCGTAGAGGCGTATGCAGAGTACTGCCCGGTACGATTCTCCCGAAGAAACACCCACCGTGGGTGCAGCACAAGCGTCGGGAGCAGAGAGCGCAGGCACGCACACGGTGCACGCGCACGACCCCCGGTCCACGAATTGTTGCGAGGGAAAGGAATGACAGAATGGAGAGGCGAAAATTGCGGAGCGTAGAGGCGGTTGCAGAGTACTGCCCGGTACGATTCTCCCGAAGAAACACCCACCGTGGGTGCAGCACGGGCGTCGGGAGCAGAGAGCGCAGGCACGCACACGGTGCACGCGCACGACCCCCGGTCCACGAATTGTTGCGGGCAAAAGGAACGACAGAATGGAGAGGCAACAATTGCGGAGCGTAGAGGTGGTCGCAGAGTACTGCGCGGTACGATTCTCCCGATGAAACACCCACCGTGGGTGCAGCACGGGCGTCGGGAGCAGAGAGCGCAGGCAAGCACACGGTGCACGCGCACGACCCCCGGTCCACGAATTGTTGCGGGCAAAAGGAACGACTGAATGGAGAGGTGAAAATTGCGGAGCTTAGAGGCGGTTGCAGAGTACTGCTCGGTACGATTCTCCCAAAGAAACACCCACCGTGGGTGCAGTACGGGCGTCGGGAGCAGAGAGGGCAGGCACGCACACGGTGCATGCGCACGACCCCCGGTCCACGAATTGTTGCGGGCAAAAGGAACGACAGAATGGAGACGCAAAAATTGCGGAGCGTAGAGGTGGTCGCAGAGTACTCCCCGGAACGATTCTCCCGAAGAAACACCGACCGTGGGTGCAGCACGGGCGTCGGGAGCAGAGAGCGCAGGCATGCACACGGTGCACGCGCACGACCCCCGGTCCATGAATTGTTGCGGGCAAAAGGAACGACAGAATGGAGAGGCGAAAATTGCGGAGCGTAGAGGCGGTCGCAGAGTACTGCCCGGTACGATTCTCTTGAAGAAACACCCACCATGGGTGCAGCACGGGCGTCGGGAGCAGAGAGCGCAGGCACGCACACGGTGCACGCGCACGATCCCCGGTCCACGAATTGATGCGGGCAAAAGGAACGACAGAATGGAGAGGCGAACATTGCGGAGCGTAGAGGCGGTCGCAGAGTACTTCCCGGTACGATTCTCCCGAAGAAACCCACCGTGGGTGCAGCACGGGCATCGGGAGCAGAGAGCGTAGGCACGCACACGGTGCACGCGCACGATCCCCGGTCCACGAATTGATGCGGGCAAAAGGAACGACAGAATGGAGAGGCGAACATTGCGGAGCGTAGAGGCGGTCGCAGAGTACTTCCCGGTACGATTCTCCCGAAGAAACCCACCGTGGGTGCAGCACGGGCATCGGGAGCAGAGAGCGTAGGCACGCACACGGTGCACGCGCACGATCCCCGGTCCACGAATTGATGCGGGCAAAAGGAACGACAGAATGGAGAGGCGAACATTGCGGAGCGTAGAGGCGGTCGCAGAGTACTTCCCGGTACGATTCTCCCGAAGAAACCCACCGTGGGTGCAGCACGGGCATCGGGAGCAGAGAGCGTAGGCACGCACACGGTGCACGCGCACGATCCCCGGTCCACGAATTGATGCGGGCAAAAGGAACGACAGAATGGAGAGGCGAACATTGCGGAGCGTAGAGGCGGTCGCAGAGTACTTCCCGGTACGATTCTCCCGAAGAAACCCACCGTGGGTGCAGCACGGGCATCGGGAGCAGAGAGCGTAGGCACGCACACGGTGCACGCGCACGATCCCCGGTCCACGAATTGATGCGGGCAAAAGGAACGACAGAATGGAGAGGCGAACATTGCGGAGCGTAGAGGCGGTCGCAGAGTACTTCCCGGTACGATTCTCCCGAAGAAACCCACCGTGGGTGCAGCACGGGCATCGGGAGCAGAGAGCGTAGGCACGCACACGGTGCACGCGCACGATCCCCGGTCCACGAATTGATGCGGGCAAAAGGAACGACAGAATGGAGAGGCGAACATTGCGGAGCGTAGAGGCGGTCGCAGAGTACTTCCCGGTACGATTCTCCCGAAGAAACCCACCGTGGGTGCAGCACGGGCATCGGGAGCAGAGAGCGTAGGCACGCACACGGTGCACGCGCACGATCCCCGGTCCACGAATTGATGCGGGCAAAAGGAACGACAGAATGGAGAGGCGAACATTGCGGAGCGTAGAGGCGGTCGCAGAGTACTTCCCGGTACGATTCTCCCGAAGAAACCCACCGTGGGTGCAGCACGGGCATCGGGAGCAGAGAGCGTAGGCACGCACACGGTGCACGCGCACGATCCCCGGTCCACGAATTGATGCGGGCAAAAGGAACGACAGAATGGAGAGGCGAACATTGCGGAGCGTAGAGGCGGTCGCAGAGTACTTCCCGGTACGATTCTCCCGAAGAAACCCACCGTGGGTGCAGCACGGGCATCGGGAGCAGAGAGCGTAGGCACGCACACGGTGCACGCGCACGATCCCCGGTCCACGAATTGATGCGGGCAAAAGGAACGACAGAATGGAGAGGCGAACATTGCGGAGCGTAGAGGCGGTCGCAGAGTACTTCCCGGTACGATTCTCCCGAAGAAACCCACCGTGGGTGCAGCACGGGCATCGGGAGCAGAGAGCGTAGGCACGCACACGGTGCACGCGCACGATCCCCGGTCCACGAATTGATGCGGGCAAAAGGAACGACAGAATGGAGAGGCGAACATTGCGGAGCGTAGAGGCGGTCGCAGAGTACTTCCCGGTACGATTCTCCCGAAGAAACCCACCGTGGGTGCAGCACGGGCATCGGGAGCAGAGAGCGTAGGCACGCACACGGTGCACGCGCACGATCCCCGGTCCACGAATTGATGCGGGCAAAAGGAACGACAGAATGGAGAGGCGAACATTGCGGAGCGTAGAGGCGGTCGCAGAGTACTTCCCGGTACGATTCTCCCGAAGAAACCCACCGTGGGTGCAGCACGGGCATCGGGAGCAGAGAGCGTAGGCACGCACACGGTGCACGCGCACGATCCCCGGTCCACGAATTGATGCGGGCAAAAGGAACGACAGAATGGAGAGGCGAACATTGCGGAGCGTAGAGGCGGTCGCAGAGTACTTCCCGGTACGATTCTCCCGAAGAAACCCACCGTGGGTGCAGCACGGGCATCGGGAGCAGAGAGCGTAGGCACGCACACGGTGCACGCGCACGATCCCCGGTCCACGAATTGATGCGGGCAAAAGGAACGACAGAATGGAGAGGCGAACATTGCGGAGCGTAGAGGCGGTCGCAGAGTACTTCCCGGTACGATTCTCCCGAAGAAACCCACCGTGGGTGCAGCACGGGCATCGGGAGCAGAGAGCGTAGGCACGCACACGGTGCACGCGCACGATCCCCGGTCCACGAATTGATGCGGGCAAAAGGAACGACAGAATGGAGAGGCGAACATTGCGGAGCGTAGAGGCGGTCGCAGAGTACTTCCCGGTACGATTCTCCCGAAGAAACCCACCGTGGGTGCAGCACGGGCATCGGGAGCAGAGAGCGTAGGCACGCACACGGTGCACGCGCACGACCCCCAGTCCACGAATTGTTGCGGGCAAAAGGAACGACAGAATGGAGACGCAAAAATTGCGGAGCGTAGAGGTGGTTGCAGAGTACTGCCCGGAAAGATTCTTCTGAAGAAACACCCACCGTGGGTGCAGCACGGGCGTCGGGAGCAGAGAGCACAGGCATGCACACGGTGCACGCGCACGACCCCCGGTCCACGAATTGTTGCGGGCAAAAGGAACGACAGAATGGAGAGGCGAAAATTGCGGAGCGTAGAGGCGGTCGCAGAGTACTGCCCGGTACGATTCTCTTGAAGAAACACCCACCATGGGTGCAGCACGGGCGTCGGGAGCAGAGAGCGCAGGCACGCACACGGTGCACGCGCACGACGCCCGGTCCACGAATTGTTGCGGGCAAAAGGAACGACAGAATGGAGAGGCGAAAATTGCGGAGCGTAGAGGCGGTCGCGGAGTACTGCCCGGTACGATTCTTTCAAAGAAACACCCACCGTGGGTGCAGCACGGGCGTCGGGAGCAGAGAGTTCACGAACGCACACGGTGCATGCGCACGACCCCCGGTCAACGAATTGTTGCGGGCAAAAGGAACAAAAGAATGGAGAGGCGAAAATTGCGGAGCGTAAAGGCGGTCGCAGAGTACTGCCCGGTACAATTCTCCCGAAGAAACACCCACCGTGGGTGCAGCACGGGCGTCGGGAGCAGAGAGCGCAGGCACGCACACGGTGCACTCGCACAGCCCCCGGTCCACGTATTGTTGCGGGTAAAAGGAACGAAAGAATGGAGAAGCGAAAATTGCGGAGTGTAGAGGCGGTTGCAGAATACTGCCCGGTACGATTCTCCCGAAGAAACACCCACCGTGGGTGCAGCACGGGCGTCCGTAGCAGAGAGCGCAGGCACGCACACGGTGCACGCGCACGATCCCCGGTCCACGAATTGATGCGGGCAAAAGGAACGACAGAATGGAAAGGCAAAAATTGTGGAGCGTAGAGGCGGTCGAAGAGTACTGCCCGGTACGATTCTCCCGAAGAAACACCCACCGTGGGTGCAGCACGGGCGTTGGGAGCAGAGAGCGCAGGCACGCACACGGTGCACGCGCAGGACCCCCGGTCCACGAATTGTTACGGGCAAAAGGAGCAAAAGAATGGAGAGGCGAAAATTGCGGAGCGTAGAGGCGGTCGCAGAGTATTGCCTGGTACGATTCTCCCGAAGAAACACCCACCGTGGGTGCAGCACGGGCGTCGGGAGCAGAGAGCGCAGGTACGCACACGGTGCACGCGCACGACCCCCGGTCCACGAATTTTTGCGGGCAAAAGGAACGACAGAATGGAGGGGCGAAAAATGTGGAGCGTAGAGGNGCGCAGGCACGCACACGGTGCACGCGCAGGACCCCCGGTCCACGAATTGTTACGGGCAAAAGGAGCAAAAGAATGGAGAGGCGAAAATTGCGGAGCGTAGAGGCGGTCGCAGAGTATTGCCTGGTACGATTCTCCCGAAGAAACACCCACCGTGGGTGTAGCACGGGCGTCGGGAGCAGAGAGCGCAGGCACGCACACGGTGCACGCGCACAACCCCCGGTCCACGAATTGTTGCGGGCAAAAGGAACGACAGAATGGAGAGGCGAAAATTGCGGAGCATAGAGGCGGTTGCAGAGTACTGCCCAGTACGATTCTCCCGAAGAAACACCCACCGTGGGTGCAGCACGGGCGTCGGGAGCAGAGAGCGCAGGCACGCACACGGTGCACGCGCACGACCCCCGGTCCACGAATTTTTGCGGGCAAAAGGAACGACAGAATGGAGAGGCAAAAATTGCGGAGCGTAGAGGCGGTCGCAGAGTACTGCCCGGTACGATTCTCCCGAAGAAACACCCATCGTGGGTGCAGCACGGGCGTCGGGAGCAGAGAGCGCAGGCACGCACATGGTGCATGCGCACGACCCCCGGTCCACGAATTGTTGCGGGCAAAAGGAACGACAGAATGGAGAGGCAAAAATTGCGGAACGTAGAGGCGGTCGCAGAGTACTTCCCGGTACGATTCTCCCGAAGAAACCCACCGTGGGTGCAGCACGGGCATCGGGAGCAGAGAGCGTAGGCACGCACACGGTGCACGCGCACGACCCCTGGTCCACGAAATGTTGCGGGGAAAAGGAATGACAGAATGGAGAGGCGAAAATTGCGGAGCGTAGAGGCGGTCGCACAGTACTGCCCGGTACGATTCTCACGAAGAAACACCCACCGTGGGTGCAGCACGGGCGTCGGAAGCAGAGAGCGCAGGCACGCACACGGTGCACGCGCACAACCCCCGGTCCACGAATTGTTGCGTGCAAAAGGAATGACAGAATGGAGAGGCGAAAATTGCGGAGCGTAGAGGCGGTTGCAGAGTACTGCCCGGTACGATTCTCCCGAAGAAACACCCACCGTGGGTGCACCACGGGCGTCGGGAGCAGAGAGCGCAGGCACGCACACGGTGCACGCGCACGACCCCCGGTCCACGAATTGTTGCGGGCAAAAGGAACGACAGAATGGAGAGGCGAAAATTGCGGAGCGTAGAGGCGGTTGCAGAGTACTGCCCGGTACGATTCTCCCGAAGAAACACCCACCGTGGGTGCAGCACGGGCGTCGGGAGCAGAGAGCGCAGGCACGCATACGGTGCACGCGCACGACCCCCGGTCCAAGAATTGTTGCGGGCAAAAGGAACGACAGAATGGAGAGGC
>SZWC01014391.1:11077-27997 GCA_023375785.1 Penium margaritaceum
AGGCGCGACGTCCCGGCGCGCCTGAGATAATCCCGGAGAACAGTGTTGGTACCTCCAACATGGAAGTTGGCCTTTGGCTCCCAAGAGTTGTGCTCTGCGGGGTACCCCTTCCACTGCACTAGAAACTCATGCCGACTTCCCCTCTGGCGATCTGCCAGAATCTTCTCCACCTCAAACTCCTCACTTCCTTCAACCTAGACAGTAGGAGGTGGAGCTGTCTCGCGATCCTGGAAGAAGGTGTTGGGGTCGCGATAGGCACGAAGCAAGGAGATATGGAGCACCGAATGGATGGTGTAGTGAGCTGGTAGTGCCAGCTTGTAGGAGATGGCCGACCACTTCTCCAGAATGCGGAATGGACCCACCCATCGCGGCTTCAGCTTGGGACTCGCAACTCCCATCCGTTGCAGGTTAGCAGAGTAGAGCATCACCTGATCTCCCACTTGGAACTCCTCCGCAGAGCGATGCTTATCCGCCTGCTGCTTCTGCTACTTCTGTGCCTTCAACAGCCGTTGCCACACCACGTCTCAAGTGGCGGCAAACCCTTCAGCAATCTGCTGCACAACCGGAAGAGATGTTGCTGTAGAAAGGGCGGCTGGGCTCAGTGGCTAGTGGCCATAGACTGCCTCAAACGGTGACTTTCCTGTTGATGCTGACACCGCTGAGCTGTAGGCAAACTCTGCTACCCCGAGCTTCGCCTCCCAACCCTCTCCATCCGGTGGAACCATGCTCCACAACAGTTGCTCCAATGTCTGGTTCATGCGCTCTCTTTGCCCACCGCTCTGTGGGTGGTATGCCGTGGTCAGCTGCACCCGCGTGCCCAGATTCTCCATGAGGTCTCTCCAGAATCATGAAGTGAAGCGTGGACCGCGATCTGAGACCACCGACTGCGGCACTCCATGCAGCTTGATGACATGACTGAGGAGGAGTTGAGCTGTCCCGGCAGCTGTGATGCTCTCAGGACATGCAATGAAATCTGCCATCTTGGAAAACCGGTCCACCACCACAAACACTGTGTTGTTGCCTTGTTGTGTCACATGCAACCCGCCGATGAAGTCAAGCGAGATGTCTATCCATGGCCTCTCTGGTATAGACAATGGTTGCAGCTCCCCAGGTGGCTTGGTCCTCCACGCCTTGATGCGTTGGCACACATCACAACTGCTCACAAACCTCTAACAATCAGTTGCCATTGACGACCACTAGTATTGGTGTCTCAAAGCATTGAGCGTCTTGTCGAAGCTGAAGTGACCTGAGTAATGGGTGTCATGCGCCTCCTCCAGCAACAACTACTTCAATGGCGCATAGTCCGGCACAACAATCCTCCACTCCAGCCCCCTTTGCCAATACGTTCCATCCCACGTGGGGTCTTTCAGCGCACCACTTGTGAACTCACTGTCCACGCCATCGCCGTGCTTGAACAGGCTATGCATGAATGGAGATCCCATTAGCACTGAGATGGCATTGAGGCTCAAGTCCAGCTTCCGCGATAGAGGATGTGCTGGGTTCACCTTCCCAGGCTTGTACTGGATCTCGTTGTCAAACCTCCCCTCCAAGAACTCCATCCAGCAAGTCTGTCGGCGAATGAGGTTTGGCTGCGTCTTCAAGCACTTCTGAGCGTAGTGATCCGTGAAGACCACGCAACGTTGCGACTCGAGGTAGCACCTCCAGTGCTTGAACGCATGGATCACCGCCAACATCTCCTTCTTATGGATAGCGTATTTCACCTCCGCCCCTCGCAACTTGCGAGACGCGTACGTAATCGGTTGTGGCCCCTTTCTATGATCCTGCATCAGCACCGCCCCAATGACATAGTCGCTTGCGTCCGTTGCCATGAAGTCCTCCTTGGATGAATCCGGATGCACCCGAACCGGAGCGTCACACATTACAGCCATGAGCTCTTGAAGCTCGTCCGCTCCTTCATGCCCCATTCCCATTGGTGATCCTTCCGTAGCAGCTGGGTTAGCGGCGCACCCCTTTCTGCGTACCCCTGGATGAATTCCCGGTTGTAGTTAACAAACCCCAGGAAGAGCTCAATGTCATGCACCCACTTTGGTGTCGGCCACTGCTTCACTACTTCCACCTTTTTTGGGTCCATGTGGAGACCCTTGTTGCTCACGATGTGCCCAAGGAACTCCACCTCTCACTTCTCGAACTCACACTTGGAGAGCTTCACAAATAGCTTCTCTTTCCGAAGAATGTCAAGCACCTGCCGAAGGTGTTGCTGATGCTCTTCCAAAGTTTGGGAGTAGATGAGGATGTTGTCGAGGAACACCACAACGAACTGGTCCAAGTGAGGGTGGAAGATCCTGTTCATGAGGCTCATGAATGTTGCAAGCACATTGGTCAACCCAAACGGCATCACGAAGTACTTGAAATGGCCGTACCGCGTCCGAAACATCGTCTTCTTCACATCCTTCTCCGCAATCTTGATCTGATGGTACCCCGAGTGCAAGTCAATCTTGCTGAAGTATTACGCTCCCCTCACCTGGTCAAACAACTCCTTGACCCTTGGCAGCGGGTACCAGTTCTTGATCGTTACGTCGTTCAGTGTGCGATAGTCCATGCACATCCGCAGCTCTCCTGTCTTCTTCTTTACAAAGGGGACCGGTGCAATGTAGGGTGACACCGACGGTTTGATGGACCCCTGCTCTGTCAGTTCCTCCAATTGCTTCTTCACCTCACCTAGCTTTTTATCGCTCATGCGATAAGCAACCCGCACCGTTGGAGAGTTGCTCCCGGAACCAGCTCAATTCAATGGTCGATGCCCCGCTTCGGTGGTAAACCCTTTGGCAGCGCAGCAGGAAACACGTCACCGTATTTGTCTAACACTCCCTTGATGCCTTCCGACAGCTCTGTTGCTGGTGCTTTTTGCTCCTCAACCCCTTGTTGCTTTGCCTCTGCTGCCAACACTTCCACCTCTTCAGCTGCTCCCTTTTGCCGCACCCACACAAGGTACACTTGGTCCCCATTGCGCTGAGAGCGCTTCAGCTGCACGTAACTCAATTGCAGCACCTGGCCTGCCTTGGAGTCCTTCTCCTGAGCCCACAACGGGAAAACAATTTGCTCTACGCATTTTTTTCACTTTCACCTGGCTGTGCACCCAATCCACAGCAGGATTCCACCAGTGCAGCCAGTCATGCCCCAAAATGGTGTCGTAGGCGTCCATCGGGCACGTGCAAAAGTTCACCTCGCACGACAACTTGTTCAGACGGATCCTTAGAGGCTTTAGAGGCAGTCCGCACTCCAGCTCCCCTTGCACCAACTTCTCTGTAGTTGGCTTCCCGGGTAGCCGTGCAAGCCCCAGCCTTTTTGGAAGCTCGCCGCTGAAGAATGAGTGCGACACGCCGCAATCCAGCAATGCTTTAATCTGCCGGCGAGTCTGGCGCCCCTCACCATCCGCAGAACCAGCCAAAAAAATTCCGGCTTTCAGGAGGATTCCCGGAACGCTCCCGCTTCCTTCGTTCCGCAGCAATAGATTTGGCAGCTCCCTAGTTGTCCAAGGACTTTCGGGGCTGGTGTTCGCTGATGCGGACAAAGCTTTCCCAGAAGTTGGCCGTCCGCCACTCACTGCTGGTTGTCGTTTCCCTGCTGCTTCTTCTTGCTGTCCTTCTTGTGGTGCCCAGGCTTTCGGCAGATCCAACAGTTCCCACCATGCGGCTTGCTCTGCTGTTGGCCTTCTTGCACTGTGTTGATCTCCATGGGGTCGATTTGTTGGTGTTGTGCTCGACACTGATAACTCTCCTGCTTCTCACAGAAACCCCCTCGATGGTAGCGTAGTGCGTCAACGTGCTCAGCAGTGGCCACCATCGCCTGGAACTCCGTGATTCTACTCAATGCCAACGTGCATAGAATTTCCGCCTTCAAGCCGTCATGGTACTTTTCTGCAAATCACCTGCCTCCACCACTCCAATGCTGAAGCAGCTGAGGCAGATCGGCTCGGTGCAGAAATTGCTGCGTTCCCACCTCCACCTCAAGTGGCCAGCATAATCACCTGCCTCCACCACTCCAATGCTGCTTCGCGTATAAGTTTCACCGCGAATGACACACGTACAACACCGTCCTTTTGAGGGTGACCCAGAGCCCAAAAGCAGCTGTTCATTGCAAACAACCAGGTCCATACGCTCGCACCCTTGACTGAGGGATTGAACGGTTCCGGAGCCTTTGGCTTTGGTCTTGGCAGACTCCTTGACCGGGCCGCCCGCTCCTGTCCAGCATCAGTCCCATCCCGCAGGTCAGCCATCTGCCAATTGAGCTGCTCATTCTCTACCTTGAGCGCTCCCAGCTGCTGTACAATCTGTTGCAGGGCCTCATCCATGGCTCTAGCTGATTTTTGGCCGTAGGAGATCCTAAAAAAAACATTGGTAGCATTTTGGCAGCAATCGAAAAGATTTCCAGCAGCAATTCGGCAGTCCAGGATGAGAATCGGAAGTCTTCGAAGTGTGTAGGAGTCACCCGTCGTCTCCCACGCGCGCACGCTATGCCATGTGGACGTTCTGGAAATATGTAAAAGTTTCCCGAGGTTGGCTTGTGAGTTGGCTTCAAAGTCTAGTCCAGCTATCTCCGTCTCGATCAGCCTCGACGTTGTCCGGCGTACTCCGTGCTTTTGCTCCTTGAAGTTATACGAGCTCTGGTAGCGCTTCCGCCCAACGCGTGGCTCTGGCATTGATACCAGATATGAGAGTGTGTGCTCTCTGAAGATTAATCCTTAGTGTGTGGAGAGTACAGTCGCAGCGAAAAGATAGACTTGGAGAAAGTCTGGAAGCCAGAGCTTGAAAATACAGGTTAATTACAATGAACAGAGTACAAGATATTCATACTGTTTGGCTGTATGGCCCAGGCCTCAGCCTACTGCTTTCCTAGCTTGCTAAGACAAGCTACTTGCACCTGTACTAGGTGCCCTACTTGCACCTGAACTCGGTGCCCTACTTGTACCTAGTGCCTTGTGCGAGAAGTCCTCGGCCGTCGATCGTCAAGATCGACGGTCATTCTTCTCTCTCGGCAAGCCGCCGCGTTGGTCTCGTAGTCACCGGTTCTACTGTAGCCGTTGACCGCACCCACCACCGAGCTCCCGGCAGTGGGTGCAGTCGCCCTGGTTTACACCCCACCGGAGAACTGCGACCGTCGCATGGTCGCAGTCACCGGTTCTACTGTAGCCGTTGACCGCGTCCCTCGTTGGAGGTCCGCCGCCGAGACTGCCCCTCGGCGGGTATCGTCGCCGTTATGCTACTCACCGAGAGGGTGCAAGCCACCCTCGCGTGGCGTGTTTGGAACGCCACATGGAGGTGGGAGCAAAACACGCCCCTGGCATGTGGGGCACGCTCTCTTACTCGCTCGCTCGTCCTCCTCGCCCCTGGCTGCCACGGTCGAGCGGAGTCGAGCACGACCGCTAGCTGAATTCCCGGAAAAGCGAGAAATTGCTTGCATGCCCCCAAAAACGTTGACGAAGCCCTGAGTATGCCAGATGAACAGAGGCCCTTTGTTACATGCGCGCACCGACACCAGCGCATGAAGCTATGCAACCATAGGCATTTTCATTGGTTGCAAATGACTACGGGTGATCGCAAATCGTTGCAAGTGATTCCATGTGTGTGCAAGCTTTTGTACTTTCCGTGGGTGGTTGTTGAATTGTTATCAGAGGAAGTACATGATTACAATTGATGGCATCAGATTGCAAAACAAGGCAATCTGATGTAAATGGTTGTAATTGGCTGAAGGTGAGTCCAACATGCTCGTAGGTGATTACAGTTGGTTGCAAATGACTACGGGTGAATGCAAGGCATTGCAAGTGATTGCAAGTGGATGAGAGTAATTTCAAGTGATTGCAAGTGGGTGCAAGTTGTTGCAAGTTAGTGTAAGTGTGTGCAGGTGGTTGCAATTGGGGTGGTGGGGCAGCGTGACCAGGTTCAAAGTATGGTGTATGTGGGCAACACGTCATGTGAATAAATTCAGCAGGTCCAGACATGCATTCCGTTACATATGAAACATAATATTGACATTTCCCGGAACATCCGGGAGAGAAAACGCATCGTGTGATGAACATACAAGTTCCATAACTTTCTCCATGTATCTGTAGCATCTCTCCACTTTTTCCAAATGACGGACCGTCCATTGTGAAAACATCTGCATGCTTCCGATGGACTGTCCTCTATTTTTTCTTGGTAGCCAACAGAATGTCTAGCCGACAAACAATGGTTTTGTACATGCGGGTTATACTCGCGGTTCAAAACAGGAAGAATATCCACACAATGTTGTTACAAAATGAGGTACTACATCCTGTTTCTTCTAACATCGCGGATAGTTCTTCTGACAAGCCGAGGTAAATATGCTTGATGACAGCTACATTTCTATGAAAACCATCTTGTTGGTAACCGAGGTGCATTGATGTGTTTTAGATTGAAGTTTCTGCTGCTCTTGCCCCTTCTCCTGACCCTACACCCTTCCCTCCTCTTGTTGTTGCTGCTGCTTCTGCACTTGGTTTCCTTCCTGCTCGCCCTACCTCTGCATCTGATCCTGTCCCTGTCCATGCCCGTGTCCCTGCCTCTCATCCTACCGCAGTCACTGCCCCTGACCCTGCTCCTGCTCCTGCTCCTGCCCCTACCAGTGCTCCTGCTCCTGCCCCTGCCCCTGCCCCTGCTCCTGCCCCCGATCTTTACCTTGTGCCTGCCTTTGCTCCTGCTCCTGCCCCTGCTCTTGATCCCGCTCCTGCTCCTGCTCTTGCTCCTACCCCTACTCATGCTTTTGCTGGTGCCCCTGATCCTACTCTGGTTCCTGCTCCTGCTGCTGTTCCATTTTTGGAACAGCTCCTGCCCCTTTCCCTGCCCTTGCCCCCGCCTCTGCCCCTGGTTGTCACCTCATTCAGTTCTCGTATTTGTGCTCACACACTTGCTGGGGCTCATGCCGTCGCCATCCTTTTGCTGCCAATACTCTGATCCTTGCTTTGGTTGCCCCCACCGCATATGTCAGAATTCTATGGGTCGCAAGAGGAAACGGTAGGAGGCGAGAAAGTGCCTGTCGGATAACAGGATAGTTTTTGATTTCTGAAGATTGTATCCAGTGCTCATGTATCTTCATTCTTGAACATCCACTGGTGAATTTCACTTCTGTTGAGGAATTGAGGCATAATTTGAGTAAGAAATAACAGTAACTAAAACCAATGGTCCATCACCTACAGACGTGGAAAGAGGTCTCCGTCCCTGCAAGATGTTGCTCTCGGTGCAAGAAGGCGTGAGAAGTCCCCGCAAACTTTCCCCGCAGCCAGGAAAGACCGCCGCAGCCACAAAAAGCTATTGCTGCAACGACAAGGGTCCGTGAGTGTCCAACGTACCTGCACATGCTACTGCACCCGCTCTTGTGTTAATCTTCCCTCTGTTTTTTTTTTTCTCACCCACATAAAGCACCTATGTACCGTTTTGCAGCGAGTGTCTTGGACACCACTCTTGGCTCGATGGACGAGCCGGTGCCATCCCCTGACATTGCTGATGATGATTCTCATGCTCATGGTGCTGGGGCGTCTAGTAGTCTTGCTACAGAGGCCGGCGACGATCCTTGCCGGACGCCCGCTGCCTTGTAACCACCTGCGCCCTCCCCCACCAACTCCGAGGAGACTGCTGATACTACCCATGCCAAGATTATTGGTCCCTCTCCCGTTGGGCTTTGACTGGTCATGGCCGTGAAGCTGCTTGCACCGAACCCTCTGGCCGCATTTGTAAGCGCCTGCAAAATAAGTCGTCCAAGTCGCGTCCTAAGGTGCCGTTGGCGCATCAATGGAAGGAGAAAAAGTGGCGTGCGCGTTCTTTTTGGATAGGCTGTCTGATGAAGACAGTTACGTAGAGGAAATCAGAGTTGTGACATGTTGTGTGGGAACCTGTTGTACTAAGGTGGCCTGTGACTGTGACGAGTCGGATCCTTTTGTATGGAGGTTCTTTTGATGTACATTGACGTCCTGTTTCATTATGCTTGATGTTCAATGTGACCAAATGATGGTGATTGCTTTGCGACGACAAATGTGAAGATTAAACTACATAAGTCAAATGTTCCATTCCTTCAAACGTTGCATGTGTCCACACGTCTGGCTCACAAATATGAATTATTCTCACACCTTATGCATTGATGGAACGTGTAACGTGAGAGATTGTTTTGCCCTTTATTGTTTCTGCTCGCATCTCTTGTGCTCTTGTGTTCGGTTTGTTGCAGGTGAGATGTCAAAGCACGTGTCCGATTAAGCAGAAGAGGTGCAGCAGACACATGCACCTCGGAAGCGGTGTTTCCTGGCGGTGGATGGCTTGATGAAAGTGACGATGACGAGTAAGAGGATGCCAAGGATGAGCACAGTGCACACAAAGAGGAGAAAAATGAATAGAAGGAGGGAACAAATGAGCCAAGGAGACGTGCTTGGATGAAGCGAAGATGTTCTAGGCCATACGAGAACAATTACTAGAACGCGAACAAGAAGTGGACACTGTGGACTAAAGTGATGAAGGGAGATACTAAAGATGACGATGACATCTTCTGGGAGAGGAAAAACCATGATGAACCTGATGATGTTCATGAGGTCTCCTGCACCTTGGGAAGGGATCCAGAACTTATCTCTTCCATGAGAATGCTCTGTGATCGGTTCCATTACGGGCACAAAAAAGTTGAAAAGCACACATGTTCCCTCACCTTCAGTCCTGACATGTACTCGCGTCGCAGTTGTAAAAATGATGGGTCAAATGTTGAATGTTTGATTGAGCGTGAGTGGTTATCTTATGTCTTCATCCATTCAATTTCATGAGTTCAGGGGTGAACACATGTGCAAACGAGCAAGTCAACCGATTCATCCGATGGTTTTCTATTGAGACCTTTACATTCTTCTATCCCCAACTTGATGGAGATGTCTCGCCTGGTGTTCTCTCATTGAACTAGCGTAAGAATGGACAAAAATTCTGCAGTTTTGGCACTGATGAGGACATCCTACATCATGTTGATACCTTCAGTGTGGCTGAGGATGATGAAGAGGAGGTTGGTGAAGCACCAGTGGAAGCAGAGGGTGTTTTTAAAACATAGATTGACTTTGAATCATCCCTGTATTGACCATGTGTTTTTCTTGACAAAGCTTTTTTTTATCACATTTCTTACATCATTGGAGAGCTATTTCTTGTGTTATGCTTGACAGAAAAATTGATTCAGTCCAAGCATTCAAACAATGTGTACTCTCACAAAAATGAACATAGTTTTCCTTTGGATGGAGCTGGACACTGTACGAGGTAACAATGATACTTAGAAACCATCCAGGAAGTGAGACACACACACAAACACAGTGTGTGTGTTTGTGTTCTGGATTGAGAATGGACAGTACGTTCATCAAATATCAGTTGCATCAAGACAGCTTTGATGATGTACATTACCCCTCACGTTAGGGACAACGGCCTCTAACTACAAGGGGTAATGAATGCTCATTGCATGTACCCTTATTCAACACCGTTCTCTTGCCGGCAGAATGCTTCGTCAACAATAAGTGGTGGTGATGTGCAGGAGAATACATGGATAGAACTCCACAGACACTTGTGCATTCACTTTATTTTCCATATTGCAAGAAACATAGTACAATCTTTACAGAGGAGATACTGTCATTGGAGAAAGATTTCTGCACACTTCGATCCCTGCAGCATACCCCTCCGCTTTTTCTCGGGAGTCAAACGTATCGATCCAGCGATATGGGCTGGTAGTTGAACTTTTGTTTTACCCCTGCCTCTTGCAAGGCTGTTTGCGCTGGTCGCATTGCACTTCTTGAGCCATGTCTCAAGTGACTTCACTTTGCGCACTTCTTCACCTTCACCATTTTCTCGACCAAATCAGCTCCAGCCAGTGCATTCCTCTTCACTTCTGTTTTGACCTTCTTCTTGTTGGGGACAACACCAACCTTCTTCCTCTTCTTTGATACTTTCTGGTTTTCTGATGTGGCACACTTGTGTCCTTCCAGTCTCCATATCTTTTTGCCTTGCCTCTTGCTGCTCTCTTCTTCTCCTCTACGGCTCTCATCGTCCCCACTTTCCTCATCTTTAGCCCCTTGCTCATCCCAACTGTCTGCGTCCGCTTCCCCACTACCACCCTGCTCTTCCTAGCTACCTCCCTGCTCTTCCCCACCATCACCCTACTCTTCCCCACTACCTCTCTTCTCTTCTCCTCCACCTCCCTGTGCTTCCCCATTGACTCTCTGCTCTTCCCCACTGACTCTGTGCTCTTCCCCACTGACTCCCTCCTGCTCTTCCCAGCTACCTCCCTGCTCTTCTCCACTATCACCCTGCTCTTCCCCACTACCTCCATTCCCTTCCCCTCTACCTCCCTGCTCTTTCCCATTAACTCCCTGCTCTTCCCCACTGCCTCCCTGCGCTTCCCCACTGACTCCCTGCTCTTCCCCACTGCCTCCCTGCGCTTCCCCACTGACTCCCTGCTCTTCCCCACTGACTCCGTGCTCTTCCCCACTGACTCCCTCCTGCTCTTCCCAGCTACCTCCCTGCTCTTCCCCACTATCACCCTGCTCTTCCCCACTACCTCCATTCCCTTCCCCTCTACCTCCCTGCTCTTTCCCATTGACTCCCTGCTCTTCCCCACTGCCTCCCTGCGCTTCCCCACTGACTCCCTGCTCTTCCCCACTGACTCCGTGCTCTTCCCCACTGACTCCCTCCTGCTCTTCCCCATGGGCCTCCCGCTCTTCACTTCTAGCAGTCTGCTCTTCACTGCTAGGTTTCTGCTCGGACTCGCTGGCTCTCGTCTCTTCCCCGCCATACCCCTCCTCTTCCCTGCTGATTCTCTCCTCTTCTCCGCAGTCTCCCTCCTCTTCCCCACTGGCACTTTTCTTTTCTTTTGCGGCACAGCTCTGTTCCACTAATGTGGACGTTTTCTGACAACACACTTGGTCATCTTTCTGCTCTGCTGCTTTGCTCCACTGCTCGGCTACTTTGCCAGCCTTCTGCCGCTCTGCTCCGCCACTCTTCTGTTGCTCTGCTCCACCAATCTTGTGTTGTGCTCTGCAATTACTTTTCTGTTGTGCTCCGCCACTCTTCTGTTGTGCTGCTCCGCCACTCTTCTTCCCCCCAGCTGCTTTGCCACTCTGTAAGAATTCTGCTCCGCTACTCTTCTGTTGCTCTGCCCCGCTGCTTTTCTGCTCTGCCCCGCTGCTTTTCTGCTATGCCTCGTTGGTACCCTTCTGATGCTCCACTCCGCCACTCTTTTGCTTCACCGTCTTGCCACTCCTTTGCAGCCAAACTCCACCACTCTTTTGCTGCCCTACTCCCCCACTCTTCTGCTCCAAGGACCTGCCACTCTTCTGCTATGCCGATTTTCCAGCTTTCTGGGTTTCAACTTTGCCACTCTTATGCTGCCCTGGTCCTTCACTCTTCTACTCCAACGACCTGCCACTCTTCTGCTCTGCCGATTTGCCAGCTTTCTGGGTTTCAACTCTGCCACTCTTCTGCTGCCCTGCTCCCCCACTCTTCTGCTCCAACAACCTGCCACTCTTCTGCTCTGCCGATTTGTCAGCTTTCTCGTTTTCAACTTCGCTACTCTTCTACTGCCCTGCTCCCTCACTCTTATGCTCCAACCACCTGCCACTCTTTTGCTCTGCCGATTTGCCAGCTTTCTGGGGTTCAAATCTGCCACCCTTCTGCTCTTCTTTTCCACTCTTCTGCTGCTCTGCTCCGCCACTCTTCTGCTCCGCCAGTTTGTTGCGCTTCTGCTGCCCTGCTCCTCCACTCTTCTATTCCAAAGACCTCCTACTCTTCTGCTCTACCGATTTTCTGCCTTTCTGCATCTCAACTCCGCCACTCTTCTGTTGCATGGAGACACCACTCTTCTACACCTCCAAACTGCCTAACTTCTGCTCCGGAGTAACTCCACCCTTCGGGCTTTGTGCCGTTGGAAATTGCTGTAGCCTTTTGTTGCCCACGGAATCTGTTGGTTGATCATTCACCATCACCTGTAGAATCACCATAGATGGCGGGAACTAACATGACACAGAGATGCAAGAACCTAGGTATAAAATAATGAGGAGGACAAGACACGTGCTTGAACATTTCCAGAACGTTTAACTCACCCCATCACCATGGTCGCAATGAAAGGTTGTAGAGAACTGAGGGGTTGCCCTTGTTTTGCAAGAGGCCAAGCCGCTTGTCACCCCCCGGAACATACCAATGAAATGTTGCACAACGACATGGATGTTATTAGTCAAAAACAAAAAAGGTGCACGGATTGTTGCGAACTCCGTCATGCGCATGTGATGGAAGACATCCATCCCCAGTACCTTCATTTTGGCCATCGTTGACGTGCACATGTTGTTCCCCTCTTCCTCATTCACACCTGTGAAGAAGTTAATGTCCATTACATACATAATACAGACCATATGGAAAGAAAAAAAAACTTCTAATCATTCTTCTCAAACATATTTGTTTCTAGGGCTTCTCAAGTGATGTTCGTTTCCCAATCAAAGGCGTTCAGCCACTCCTGAAGTTGCGAGACCAAACTGCGGGTCACGTCTTTGCATTGACACAGAACGCACTCCATCCGTTTAAACTCTTTGACTCTTGCAGACCACAATGGGTCATCTCCAGAGGCTGCATGTAGTTGCCGTGCTATTGTTACCTTTGGAGGAACAATTACATGATTAGGCACTGCGGGAAGGACAGTTGTGACTGCCAACCACGACGGGCCAGCAGTCTGAACATCTTGAACTGGCGGGGGTTACACATTCCTGCAATCGTTGTGGCGTTAGTCACAGTGTCAATGGGGCAGTTGCAGCTTGGAAGAAAGGCGGCGGAGGTGTTGGCTGCATGCCAGATGCTGAACGCTGGTGCCATTGAGGTTGAAAACCAGAAGTTGCCCAACCAGAAGCATGATGCCCTTGAGGTTCAGATGCCGGGTGTGCCCAAGCAGTTTGTACTGGTGGTCACGGAGGAGCAGGTGCCGATGGCACCACAATAGGTGCCCAACCAATCTGTACTGGAGGCAGCAGCGAGGGAATGCTAGGCGCAGTGGGTACAGGCGATGGCGCAGTACGTGTCCGTTGCAGCATGGCTGATGCCGACTGCTGCGGCGCTTCATTTGTCGACTGCCCCGTAGGCATCGCGTCTTCATCTGGCGGAGGTGGACCCAGGTCGTCCAGAGAAACATTGACATCCTCCTGTACATGGCAGCTACAAAGAGCAGTCAGAGACTTCTCAGCAGTGACGCGAGGATACCTTCCCATTTTTGCAAATCACCTTGAAAGGCAGTGGTTGTCAACAGCTCACGTATTCTTTGATCATGTCTGAAGTCAAAGGACCATCGTTAGTAGCAGCTGTCGTCTGCAACACAGAAGGCGAAGTTTGCGACGCAGAAGGCGCCATCCCCGACGCAGAAGGCGCGGTCCGCGACGCAAAATGCGCTGTAGTCTGCATGGAGAAATGACCAAATTAGGAGATGCCTAGTGTTGAATATGTTTGCCCCTTGTCTTGTACGATGGATCAGGAACACTCCGCCCCTTGTGGAGGTATGACCCCTGGATTTGTTGTAGGGTGACTCAACTATGCTCTGTCTCATGTGAGATATGACCTGTGAGTACACCATGTAGGTGAGTGGTTAACTTGGCCATTTTGTTGATTTGGCCAAGTGAGAGGTCATGAGTTCGATCCTGGCTCCATGCACATCTTGGTTGTTATGGAAGCTTCCAAGAAAGAAAGTCCGTAGCTTCTGGGAAGCAACACGGCTGATCAGTCACCNGCAAGGTGCAAGGGAGAGATTTGTTGAATATGTTTGCCCCTTGTTCAGTCTTGTACGACGGATCAGGAACGCTCTGCCCCTTGTGGAGGTATGACCCCTGGATTTGTTGTAGGGTGACTCAACTATGCTCTGTCTCATGTGAGATATGACCTGTGAGTACACCATGTAGGTGAGTGGTTAACTTGGCCATTTTGTTGATTTGGCCGAGTGAGAGGTAATGAGTTTTATCCTGGCTCCATGCACATCTTGGTTGTTATGCAAGCTTCCAAGAAAGAAAGTCCGTAGCTTCTGGGAAGCAACACGGCTGATCAGTCACCTTGGCACAAGGATGCTTATGTGTCAAGCCCACAGCGCAAGTCTCTTGGTGATGTGGCAGGGTCAAGCAACTTCTCAAGAATGTGCTTTTGAGTTCTAGGACTGGACAGACAGCTACAAAAGGACTTGTCTTGCATGTTTTCAATCAACCCTTGCTTGATGCTCTCTTGCATATTGATGACTTGAGCTCTTCTTGAGATGTAATGTTAAGGCGTTAGTACTCTTGAAGGTGAAGTGTATGCCTGATTAAGTTTGGGGTGCACGACACATACTTGCAAAGGAAGAAGGTGTAAAAACCTTTGTGAGCTTTTTCGGTTTCGCGGCTTCTCTGCCGGAGGTGGTTAGCTCAGTAGCTAACACCTAGGTGCTCACCTGTTCTAAAAACACCATCGCGATAAACTAGTGTCTCACCTATTCTGCCTCGGCTGTTATGGCCTCATCTTGTTCTTCATCTTCATGTTCATCTTCGTCGTTCGCATCTTCATCATCATCACCATCATTCAGCTCCTCGCTGGATTCCTTCTCATCATCCTCTTTGGTAGCCAGCAGAGCCTGCTTTGAGCCCTTCTTGGGTTTCTTTGGCTTGCGCTCCCCATGAGACAACCGCGGCTGCCAATGTTACAAAAGCGCATGATATGAGTTATGGGCCATGAAAGGTAACATGATTCAGAGACAACTCAATGCAGCAACAAAGCCTTACTGGTTGGCACCAACGAGTTGACTTGAGCCTCATCTTTCCCCAGAGGTAGGCCGTGTACATTAGCCTCTCGTAGCGGTCCCTCATGCCGTTTGTGACAATCAGATAAAAAAAGACGTTGTTCTTTTGCCTTTACCTTTGGCCTGAAAGGGTTCTTCATCACCCAACGCTGCTGGTAGAATTTATCCACATCGAGAGTCACCTTTTCTTCACTATTGGGAATCTTTGATGCTGTACACTTTCGAATCGTCGTCTGGGTCCACCACCCTTGCATGTACAGCCACCACGTTGCCAGATCCTTCTTTGCAAAAAACTCCAACTTAAAAAATGCATTGGAGGAAGGCCGAAAGTTCAACAGTCGGAAAATGCTGTCACCTGTGTTTCTCTTAATGGAACCATTTCCAAAACCTCGGTCTTTGTTCTCTTTGAGCCATCTCACTTGCGGCACCGTCACATCTTCAAGATCTGGCAAGGACACATGCAACACTTCAGCAGTCACTCTAGTCATTAGAGCAGAGAGGCATTGTGGTTGTCAGGTGCTACTTGCCTTGTGCCGTGGCCACTAACTTGAAGTCATCCCAGTTCACCCAGCTTGGCCACTTGATATCGAGTTGGCTGCCTGCCTCTACATGCTGTTGCTAATGCTGCATAGGTTCCGTCTGCTCTTGCTATTGTTGTTGCGACTCCTGAGGTCTTGGCTGTTGTTGTTGCTCTAGCCGCCACCGCCACGGCCGTGGCTGCCGCTCTCGCTGGAGCGGTGGCTCCTGTTGTAGCTGCTGCTGTTGGTGCTACAGATGCTACAACTCTTGCTGCTGATGAAGTAGTTTTTGTAGTGTCTGTTGCTGCTGTACTTGCTATGGTATGTGCTGTTGTGGGAACTAGTGCTGTTGTGGGAACCGCTTCTGCTGTGGGAACTGCTTCTACTATGGAAACTGCTGCTGCTTTTAGTGCTCCTAGTGCTACTGCTACTACTGTAGGTGCTGCTCCCGCAGTAAGTGCTGCTGGTTCTCCTACTGCTACTGCAGATGCTGTTGCTGCCCATGCTACTTCTGCTACTGCTACTGCTGGTACAGGTGCTACTGCTGCTGTAAGTACTGCTGGTGCTACTATTACTGCTGCCAGTGCTGTTGCTGCCCGTGTTGCTGCTGCTATGGTAACTGCTGCGGCTGTTGAAGCTGTACACACAACTGCTGATGTTGCAACTGCAGTTATAGCCACTCCTGCTGCTCTGGTGTCTCCATCAACGGCCGTTGCTGTCGCATTGTTTTTTGTTGAAATAGGAAGGCATGCCCTGAGTCTGTCTGTGGGTATGGTTGCTGGTGATGTGGGAAATACTTATGTGAAAAATGTTGCTGAGGGAGTTATTGCTATGGGGACTGTTGGAGTGGAAAGGGTTGCTATGGGAACAGCTCTGGCAGTAACTGTTGCTGTGGTGGTAAATGCTACTGTGGAAACTTCTGTTCTTGTTGCTGTTGTATGTAGGTTTGTTGTAGCTTTGCTAAATCGATGTTCCGTTGCTGCTGTTGATGTGTGTAATTCTCTTGCAGGTGAGACCACTGCAATTGCTCCAGCTGTTACGGCTGCTGCTCCTGTTGTTGCGGGTGTTGCTTCTGCTATTGCGGCTGTTGCTCCTGCTATTGCGACTGCTACTACTGCTGTTGCGACTGCTGCTCCTGCTGTTGCGACGGCTGCTCCTGCTGTTGCGGCTGCTGCTCATGCTGTTGCGGCTGTTGCTTCAATTATGGCTGCTGCCACTGCCTTTGCGGCGGCTGCTCGTGCACATGCAGTTGCTATTCCCACACATGAGGCTGTACGCATTCTTGCTTCCGCACATGAGTCGGCTGGTCCTGTATAGGCTGCAGCTACTCCTGCAGCTGCTGTTGTTGCTCCTGTGGATGCTGATGCTGCACGTGCAGTGGTGGCTCCTGCTCCCCCTGTTCATGTTGCTGCTGCAAACTGGATTGCAACCCACATTGCTGTTCCTGACCATCCATCTCGGCGTTCTCCATGAACAACAATTCCAGAAATGACATCTACATGCACAACTGAAAAAAACATCATCACACGGAGGACGTCTGAAGGACAAATTGGGGGTACAAAATATAGGGTATGGGGTATGGGGTATGGGTATGGGGTATGGGATATGGGTATGGGGTATGGGGTATGGGGTATGGGGT
>SZWC01014391.1:33843-48106 GCA_023375785.1 Penium margaritaceum
GTTCCGTATCCTGACACGCGGTCCAGAAGGCATGGCGATCTCTTACGCAGTCCTGGTGGTGGCGGCGTGAAGGGTGCGGGGGAGGTCGTCTACTAGCTTATTCAAATCCTCCTGCATTAGACCCTTTGCCGCAGAGTACAGTCCGGCAGACCATTGCCAATCCGCAAGCTTGTGAGTACGCTACGCGTTGATTGCTTGTGTGACGCGAAGGCGATGGCTACGAAAGGCTGTGAAGGTGAGTCGGCTAGCACCGGAGCATGTCAGGAAATCTGCGGGTTACGGTCCCGACGTTGATCTGATCATCTCTTGGTGGTTCACATCTTCTGTTTTGGGCGAATCTGAGACTGAGCGTGAGCTTTCTGGCAGCCTCACGCTATGTGAGCAGAAGTTTAGAGACATTCCGTTTTACAAAGGGAATAACGTGATTTTGCATTACATTTTGTACATCAACATGATCAAAACATTTATAGGTCTAGTCATGAGCTCTCCAACGCACTAAACCGTGCATGATTTGGCCAAGCGTATCCCAAGTTACGCTTGCAGAAGCGCAGGTCTCACCCATCACAGAAACGCCTAACACCTCCATGACGCGTACACGCCGTGGCGCCTTCTTTCACGTGCGAAGCACCTTTCCCAAGGCGCAGATCCCATTACACGTGGTGTAGGGGTCCCTTGCACTGTTTTGACGCACCTCTCCTGCTTTTGGTCGAGTTTGATGATGGGGTGTGACGAGGTTTGAAACCTGTCCGCGGACCTGCAGTCAGAATCTTGACCAAGTCATCGAGTGACAAAACGTACTAATAAGTTTTGAAAGCCGAGCCAGGATTTTGGCTAAGACCCTCAGAAACAAACTGCACTACAGGATTCTGTAGATTATCCACCGGACGCCTCGGCAGACCTTCCGGAGCAGATTCTCCCGATGGTACTTTTGTTACTCGGTCCGGTCGATTATCCACCGGAAATCGAGTCGTGCCCGGCTCTTAGAGCCGCCGCGCACACCCCAACTTTGGAAGCTCATATCTCCCTTGATACTTGTCCGATTCTGGTGAAACAACTTTCACCGGATTCAGCCACTTGTCAAATTTTAGGACCAATCATCCATTTGAGGATCCGAGCAATCTTCAAGCTGCTAGATCCGCCGGCAAAGAACTTCCTCTCTCTCTGGAGCCTTGTCAGCGCCTCCCGATGGCGCAATTGGGCATGCGGAAAGGGCAAACTTTCAACATTCTCCCCCTTGCACCTGCCATGACCGCTGCTCCTGCTTGCTCTCACTCATCTTTCACTGCGCCCTCCAGCCCATCATGGCTGGTCATCCCAAGTCCAGCCACGCTCATCGCGTGCCGGTCCACTGGTTGCGCTTTGATCAAGCAACCGGCAAGCATGTTGTGCGTGCTGCACTGCTGCAGCACCACCTACCCCTTTTCGACCATGTCCCGTGCATAGTGATAACGCACGTCAATGTGCTTTGTCCTCGTGTGCTGCATCGGGTTGTTGGTCAGCGAGATGGAGCCGGTGTTGTCCTCTTGCACCACCGAAGGCTCCTGCTGCAGCACGCCCATCTCCCCAAGCAACCTGTGGAGCCACACCGCCTCCTTGACCGCCTCAGCCAGCGCGATGTACTCTGCTTCCACTGTGGAGGTGGTGACGCATTCTTGCATCCTGCTACACCATGAGACCGCTACACCAGCGAGGAAGAACACGTAGCCGGATGTGGACTTCCGCTTTTTCACATAACTAGCGTTGTCTGCATTCGTGTAGCAGACCAGACGCAAGGGGTCCGCCCGCCCCTTGCCGTCGAACCTCAGGTGCGCGTGCCGCGTCTCTTGCAGGTAGCGGAGGATGCGCTTGACCATCTGCCAGTGTAGTGGCCCTGGACCGGCCACGTACCTGCTCAGTTGGCCCACAACGTAGGCCAGGTCCGGTCAAGTCGCCACCATGGAGTAAATGAGGTTGCCCATCGCCAATTGGTAGGACACCCTTGCCATATCCTCCCACTCTTCTTTTGTTTGCGGTGTCCTTGCCCCACTCAGTTCACAGGTCGTGGAGACCAGACTGCACACTGGTTTGCAGTCCTCCATGTCGTACTGCTTCAGCACCTCGGCCACGTATTTGGCCTGCCCAAGCTCAAGCGTGCACACCCTCTGGTTGTGCGTAATGCTCACCACGAGGTAGAACTCTAGATCCCCCATGTCCGACATCTGGAACCTGCTGCTTAGCTCCTCTTTTAGCTGTTGTAGGCTCGGCAGGTCTGAGGAGCACAAGATAGAATTGTCCACGTAGAGTGTAACGATCTGATGGAGCTTCTTGCTGCACCGCACCTTCACGCAGTGATCCGCCTCACAACGCTTGAAGCCGAGTTATGCCATGAAGTTGTGCATCTGTTGGTACCAGCACCTGGGTGATTGTTTTAGCCCGTACAAGGACTTTTGCAGCGTGCACACCTTGCCCTCTAGCGCCTCCACCTCCTTCGGCACATCCATGTAGATCTCTTTGTCGATGATGTCATTGAGGAAGGTCGTCTTTACGTCCATCTGGTGGAGCTCCATATCCTTCGCGGCTGCCACCGCAAGGATCGCCCGGATGCTTGTGAACGTGGCAACGAGGGCGAACTTCTCATCGTATGAGAAGTTTGCCCTCGTTGCCACGTTCACAAGCATCCGTAATGCTTTTCCTTACGCTGTGTTCCCCTTTTCCACAAGCCGCACCTTGTACTTGTCCATGACACCTTCTTTCGTGACCTTGGTCTTGAATACCCACTTGGAGCTGTTGACTTTGGCGTCCTTCGGCCTCTCAACCAGTTGCCAGGTGTCGTTATGAGCAATGGACGCCAACTCCAACTTAATGGCGGCATCCCACTACTTCCCCTCGGGTTGCACAAGCACCTCTTGCATGGTCGTCGGCTCCGTTGATGCAGCCAGCATGCATCGCATCATGCCGATCCATTGACCGGTGCCTGCATCAAAATGCTTCCCTGCTCTCTGCTGCCTCCCGGTGCAGCGCGGCAGTTTTGGTGGTGCCTCGTCGCTCTGCTGCGATCCTTCCGACTCTGCTCGCTCCGTGAATCATTGACAGGTAGGCTCCCCGAGGGTCTCTCCCACTTCAGTCAACCATCGACCAGATGGGCGGCGCGTCCGGAGGATTTTTCTCCGACGCCCAACGCGGAGAGTGCAAGCTTCGGCACCTGCAGTGCCTCCTCCGACGGACCTTTCCGCTGGACCTCTAGCCCAGCTACATCATCGTCGGAGTCCTCCGCATTTGCTGCTGCACCTGTTGCACCGCTGCGCTCCGACACTACATCATCGACCTCCGCGTCCGTCGGCTCCTTCTCGTAGCCAAGGAGCTGGAACCACTCCCCCTGTTTTGGAGTGTTCCTAACGCTCATGTCGTTGCTGCTACTGCTGAAGCTCTACTGCTCGTCGAACTTGACATCATGGCTGCAGATGATGTCTTGCGTGTGCGGGTCCCAGAGCCGATACACCTTTTGAACGCTCTCGTAGCCGAGGAACAAGCACAGATCTGCACACTGTTCTAGCTTGCTATCGCGTTGCTGCACTGCCTGCACCATCGCGTGCGCCTTGCACCCAAACACCTTCAGGTGCACCACGTTTGGCTTGCGCCCGCTATAAACCTCCTGCGGCGTCTTCCAGCCACCCTTAACATTCTGCACCGTTGTTGGGGTGAGGTTAATGGTGTAGCTCACTGTACGCACAGCCTCTGTCCAGAACCCTCGCGGCAGCCCCTCATCCACAAGCATGGTCTTCACCATGTTCAAAAGCATCTGGTTTGCCCGCTCCGCCACTCCGTTGGACTGTGGCGAGTATGGCATAGTGGGTTCCCACTTGATGCCCTGTTGCTTCATCCACCCGTTGCAGTCCACGTACTCTCTGCCGTCGTCGCTGCGTAGCACTCTGAACTTCCAACCAGTATGCCTCTCCACCGCTATGACGTACTCCTTCAGCCGGTCCAGGACCTCGCCTTTCCACTTCATGAAGTACACCTAGAGCTTCCTGCTGTAGTCATCAATGAAGGTGACCAAGTATCTGAAGCCGTTGTTTGACAGTGCTTTAAATGGTCCGCACATGTCGCTGTACACGACCTCCAGTTGTGTGCTGCAGCATCTGCTGTCGCTTATGCTGCACAGTCGATGATGAGACCACACACCATGTCGCGTTTCGCCATCTCCTTAATGGTTGCGGGTGCCAAATGCCCCAACCGTCAATGCTAGAGCTCCAAATCAGTGTTTCCTCCCTTTGCCATGTTGATGACGCGCTGCTGCGAGTTTGCTACGTCTGATGCCTCGGGGATCACCTTGATCTCCACAATGTAGAGACCGTCCTTGCGCTTTGCCTCCAGCACGACCTCGCCGTCGCCATTCATGTGCACCACTGCGCCTTTCCTGTGGAAGTACACCTCCTACCCCTTATCCGTCAAGCGACTAACACTCAAGATGTCAAATAGGCCGCGGACGTGCTGCACATCACGGATTGTGCAGAGCTCCGTCTTACTGTCCACCACGACTTCCACCTCCACGTCGTCTTGGCCGGCCGCCGGCTCAACTTTGTCGTTTGCGACCACCATTGACTTGGAGGACTTATCGTAGGTGACAAACCCCACCTTCTCGACCTGGGTGTGCTCCTTGGCCCCGGAATCCAGGCACCGTCTGTTGGCCTTCTTGAGGAAGTGGTTCTTGTTGCCGTTGAGGAGCGACTTGCGTTTGGTGTTTTTGTCGCCGGCCTTGGACTTCTCTTGGCACTCACGGGCTCAATGACCCTCCTTGCCGCAGTTGCGGCACGCACCTTTCTTGGCGCCCTTCTTGTCACCGCCCTTTTTGCTGCTTCCTTTGCCTCAGCTTCCACCACCACGCGTTTTGGTGACAAGGGCCGATGAGGAAGATGAGGACTTCCCGCAGCTTCGGCGCTGCACCTCGTTGCGGATGTACTCTCCAACTGCGCCATAGGTGAGCTTGTCTTCCGACCATCCTTCGAGGATGGTAATGAAAGGGCCCCAACTGTCAGGTAGGGCCATGAGGAGGGTCATTGCCTGCAGCTGCGTGTCTATCTTCCACCCCACGTCATTGCATTGTGAGGCAAGTGACTCGATCTGCACATGTTGGAGGTGACATCATCTCCCTCCTCGATTCTCACCGTGAGGAGCTGCTTCATCGCAAAGGTTTTTTTCACGAACGACTTGGATTGGTGGATGGCGCAGAGCTTTTGCCAAGCTTTGGCTGCCGGCCTGCTACCTTGGAATTAGCCCCAGTGCGGCTCAGCTGTCTTGGACACCAGGAGCATGAGTGCCTCCGTGTTCTTCTTTTTAAGGCCCGCTTCTCCGCGTCCGCAACAGTCGCCTCTGCGAGCACCTCCTTTCCCAACATGACGTCCAGCAGCCCCTTATGCATGAGGTGCAGCTCAAACTGCAACCTCTCAAGCCCAAAGCCTGGACTGCCCCCATGCTTTTGAATAGGCTGCGTCTCCTTCTGTGCCATTTGCACAGATTCTACTCCAACATGTTCTCAGAACTTCACAACAACGTCTAAGATGACAATCTCGTGTGCTGCGGAAGGCGTGAACGTTGGAGACTAGCAGACCTGTGGGCCCATAATCCTTTTTCAGGAAATCTGCGGGGTGCGGTCCCGACGTTGGCCTAATCTTCTCTTGGTGGTTCACGCCTTCTGTTTTGGGCGAATCTGAGATTGAGCGTGAGCTTTGTGGTCGCCTCACACTATGTGAGAAGGAATTTAGAGACAGTCAGTTTTGCGAAGGGAATAACACGATTTTGTATTAGGTTTTGTACATGGAAATGATAGAAAATTTATACGGCTAGTCATGAGCTCTCCAAGACACCAAACCGTGTGCAATTCGGCCAAGCGTAGGCCAAGTTATGCTTGCCGAAGCGTAGGTCTCACCCACCACAGAAACACCTAACTCCTCCATTGCATGCACACGCCGTGGCGCCTTCTTTCACATGCAAAGCACCTTTTCCAAGGCACAGATCCCATTGCACGTGGTGTAGGGGTCCCCTGCACTGTTTTGATGCACCTATCCTGTTTTTGGGTCGAGTTTGATGATGGGGTGTGACAAGGCTTGAAACCTGTCCGCGGACCTGCAGTCAGAATTTGGCCATTGCAATTATGCTGGTGGAGGCCGGGGAAGTCGACTTGCATGGTGCGCTCATACGAGGGTGCAAGAATGACATGTATCCCATCGCTTGCTTTGCAGTCAGATGTGGAGCTGACGCAAACAGGGCCACCAAAAA
Source organism: Penium margaritaceum (assembly GCA_023375785.1). NCBI lineage: Eukaryota > Viridiplantae > Streptophyta > Zygnematophyceae > Desmidiales > Peniaceae > Penium > Penium margaritaceum. Next base: position 40,099 of record SZWC01014391.1, read on the forward strand.
CGAGCCTGGCCCATCTCCCCTCGTGGTTGCAGCGGTGGCAGGCGCTCGGGACATCGTCTCTCTTCTTGTACCCAACTCAATAGACACCCAGGGGCCGATTTTCTGGGCAGTAGGTGCTGGTCATCTTGAAGCTGTAAGGCTGTTGCATGCCAAGGGAGCAGAGTTGGATGGACGAAGCAGCTTTGGGTAGGAGGCTGTGGCTTTGGTCGCTACTGCCGGAGCAGGGCACCAGGATGTGGTGTATTTTATCCTTTTGGTCGGTGCTGATGTGCATGGAAGTAACAAATGGGGACGCACAGCGCTCATGGAAGCGTGCTACTCTGGGAGGACGAGTGTGTCAAAGGTGCCCGTTGAGCGTGGGGCGGATGTGAATGCCCGAGATGGCCGACAATGGACCCCTCTTTTCTATGATGCATACGTTGGAGATAGTGTAGCTGTAATTCTTCTTCTGGGTAGTGGGGCGGACATCAATGCTAGATGCGGTGCCTGTTGCACTGCCTTGTTCCATGCAAGAAGCAAAAAAAACTGGGATGTGGACAGTTTGCTTCTTTCCAAGGGTGCTTCACTATGACGTGGCCAGCCCGGTTAGACTTGGGTCCAGCAGCCATCCCCTGGGGTCTTTTGAATGCCCTTTGTGGGAGGGGGTATTCAGTACATCTCCCATTTGTGTATACTACATTGCGGAGGGGGAAAAAATACTTGATGGCATGCCTGCAGCTGACCAAAACCCAACTTAAATGCTACGGCTTTTCTGTAAAGCGCTCTTAGGCCAATGGCAGGTATCAAGCACAGCTACAAGTATGACCTTGGGTTTTTTCCCAGTGAAGTCACCACATGAAGTCCTGCAAACTCCTCCTCTTGGTCAAGACAATTTGTGGTATGATCATCTTTTAAAGAAAATGACTTCCTGCAGATTTAGACCCAGTTGGCGAGTGTGAAAGCCAAGGCGTCCTTTCAAATGTTTTCCCCCCAGATTTTAGTCATCCAAAATTTCAGGTTTTACCTTTTCCCTTTCCCATTCCCTGAGTGAGTTCACCTTGAGCTACCCAGCAAGGAGCTAGCAGAATTTCCAGCTTTGGGCGTAGAACCGTAAACCTTCCTCTTCCAAATTCATGAGTTGGTACGCAAAGAAGGTGGTTCCAAAAAGGAGGTCCAGATACTTGTCGAGAAAGATGGCATGGCATTGCATTTGTACTGCGTTTCCTTGTTCATTGTTGTAACAGAGCAAACAACTAGCAGATTTCCTCCTTTCCATCCAACTTTCCATCCGAAGTTCTCTAAGGTAACAGCCACGAAGTTAGCAGCAGCAGCAGTGCACCAAGCAGCTCGGACCGGCCCTTGCTTGGCGTCGCACTGACAAGAACAGCAAGCAGCCATGGCGGACGATGAGACGACGGCGACGGAGGCTCAGCCCAAGAAGCGGACCTTCCGCAAGTTCTCTTTCCGTGGCATAGACCTTGATGCACTACAGGACATGAGCAACGAGGAGCTGGTCAACCTCTTCCACACCAGAGCACGCCGCCGGTTCCAGAGGGGTCTGAAGAGGAAGCTGTTGACGCTCATGAAGAAGTTGCGCAAGGCGAAGCGTTAGGCACCACAGGGTGAGAAGCCGGAGGCGGTGTGCACACACCTTCACGACATAATCATCCTTCCCAAGATGATCGACATTTTCATCGGCGTCTACAACGGCCGCGTCTTCAACCAGATTGAAATCAAGCCTGAGATGATTGGGCAATACTTTGCAGAGTTTTTGCTGTTGTACAAGCCCGTCAAGCATGGTGGGCCAGGTGTTGGTGTCACCCACTCGTCCCGTTTTATCCCGCTCAAGTAAACCTTGTTTTACTTGGTGTGAGGTTTTATGGTGGAGCCCCTTCTGGAACCTTTCACAATGTAATGGTGCGCACAACTGTTGAAAAGTGATGTTGCATAGTATGGTGAAGGAAGCATTTCTGGGACACCAGAGCCCAAAAAAAAACAAAGACCAGAAACAAAAAGAAAGAATTAGCAGCGTCGAATGTTACTTGATGTGAATGCAAGTATCCTTTATTTGAATTGAATTCAACCATTGAAAATTTATTTGTATCCTTAAAAAATTTCATCCTCCTCTTTGTGAAGAAAACAATTGTGAAACTATTTTCCTTTTGTAGACTTGTAGCATTTTCCCTTCTTGTGTTGAAAACATTACGTGCTTCCATGTATTATCTTCAGAGAACGTTGTGGGGTGGTACAATCTGTTTTGCCTTAATAATTGATTTCAAATCATTTCATTTCACCTCAAGATGAAATGTTATGTCCACAAGACCTCTTCCAAACATGGTCTTGTAATTTTTCCAGCTGGCCTATGAGAGCCGTCCCTCTCTTTGCACAACGCCTCTCCGTCGCACTTCTCCGATGGCAATGTGCTTTCATCCATTTCTCTTGTCAAGAGCGGGGGCTAGGGTACGTGAGCCTTAGGAAGGACCCCCATGTCCTCTGGGCGACATCTTGACCACCCTGCCAGCTTGATGGATGCAAGGTGCCAAAAGTGGCCAAACCGGGTTGTTTGATAAAAATGAGCAGGCACCACACATGCATACATGGAGACTACCTGCTTTTGTAAAAGTTAATGGAACTATATTCGGATTGTGTTTGAAGGAGATGTGGAATATCAAAGTTTGGGGGTCATGGATCCAGTTCAAGTGACGGCTCTTGCACTACCAACACCAATGACGGCCTGGGTTATTGACAAGGGAGGCTTGCAACAGCCTTCAAAGTAGAAATTCGATCTGAGGACCTTTAGGGAGCTTCAAGGAAGGTGCCACCAAGATTATTGGTCGTGCACATGGTTGAGATCCCAATTCTCTTCTGTGTAAGTATAAGTGTCGCTCACCCCCTTAGGTTGAGAGGGTGCTAGGATTTCAACTTTGACAGAGTGGTTCTTCAAGCTCCCAAGCTCCAGTGAGGTGTAACTCAGCTTTTTAGAAAGCTATGGTCATGTACTTCTATCACTCACGAGTCAAACCAGCGACTTGTGTTGTCTGCAAACCTCTACACGTGTTCATGTTTCTCACTCTCAAACCTGCAACTCCACTCACACACAGTTGCCTACCGGCACTTGGTGAGCCTGATCATCTCCCTGAGGGTTGTCCCAGTTTCTCCCTATAGCATAAGAGTGAAAAACAAGGCATTGCCTCACCCTTGAGACGTCCCTTGCACCCGGTTGTGTACGAGGAGGTGTTCGTGGGCCAAAGTTGCACTCATCATGGTGACGTACACTTCCATGGTAGTCGGTGTGAACATTGCCAGGTTCAACGGCAATAAATTTCTTAAGTGGAGAAACAAAACAAGTATGGTACTCATAGAGAAGGGGCTCTGGAGCAATTTGAGTGAGGTTGACCTTGCTTAATACTCCCTCTCCGCTATCGAGGCTGTTAAAAAGTGCCCCTGCCATGGATGCCGTTTGCCGTTTTCCTGCTTCGACCACTACATAATGGTTGGGTGTCTGATATGATTAGGGATTTGGACTCCTTGGCTTTCGCCATGTGGTTTTGAGCTTTCATTTGCTCGATTTGGCTGAGAATTCATAAATTTAGCCCCATCCAAAGTTTGGGTGGTCGGCGGGTGGAATCTTGGTCTCCGTCATGGGTGACGGGATAATTCCACCACAATGATCCGAGTTCGTCTCCAAAGAGCTCCAAATGCACTAGAGTTATGAATGAAGTGACCAGAAGGGCCTCCTTGACCAGGGTGAACTTCTCCTTGACTTATGGGCGAGGAAAGGCACTCCAACGGGTCATCGTCAAAGTGCCTCCCGTCGCCTAACGTGCAAGGCAAGGTGCGCGGCTCCACCAAGGGTTACTTCAACGACCATAGCATGGGCACTACTGCTCTGTTTTGGGCGTGCTTGGATGCGTTGGAAATCTCAGATTACAGGCTATACAAATCTGATGTAATCTCACCAAAACAACTCACCGTTAATTCTCCTCGGCCTTTCTCAGTTTTCGTAACCTGCATTCTGTCAGAATTCTGCTCCCTTGGTGTTGTAGCGAGCCAAAGCACACACCTAGCTTGGAGGTCTCTTTGCACTAAGCAATCGTGGAAACTTGTGGTGGATTAGAGCACGCCAAGACAGCATTCCTGACAAAGGTTATGGGCTCACAGCCCTTACCTTCCTACCAAGACGATCACGGCTTCCGCAACGCACGGGAGTGTCGCTCCAAGCAACATCGCCGTCGTACTTTGAGACTATCCATCGCAGAAGTTCAACATGGCACAGAAGCTGGACTCCTCACCCATCCAAAAGTACATGGGCGGACCTGAATTTGGGCTCTGGCAGTGGCATTTTGAGATCCACCTCACGTACAAGGGACTGCTGGAGCTTATGAAGGGAACAGAGGTTCAAGGTGCGAGCGCAACAGAGGAGGAGAAGACGGATTTTGCGAAGAAGAACGCGGAGGCGCTGATGCTCTTGTTGTCAGCGCTGTACGAATCTGAATGTGGCTGTATCCATATCTATGCTCTGGCGGCAGACGCGTGGAAGAAGCTCTGCTCAATCCACCAGTCAACATCCCTAGCCAGCAAGAACTTCGTAATGAAGCGACTCTTGACGGTGAGGATCGAAGAGGGTGAGGACGTCATTTCGGCCATGCAACAAATTGAGTCACTTGCCTCACAATACAATGATGTGGGGTGGAAAACTGACACAAAGATGCACGCAATGGCATTCCTCATGGCTCCACCCGATAGTTGGAGCACTCTCATCACCGTGTTGGGAGGTTGGGAGGAGGATAAACTCACTTACGGTGCAGGCGCCGAATACATCCGCAACGAGGTGCTCCATCAGAGCGGTGGCGAGACCTCGTCATCCTCAATTGCCCTGGTCACCAAAACGCAGGGTGGCAGCAGTGGCGGCAAGCGAGGCGGTGGTAAGAGCGGCGACAAGAAGGGCGCCAAGAGGGGTGCGTGCCATAATTGTGGCAAGGAGGGCAATTGGGAGGAGTGTCCGGAGGAGGCGCAGGCCGGGGGCAAAGGAGCCAAAGGCAAAAAGACGCTCCTCAACGGCACGAAGAACCACGACCTGAAGGGTGCTAACCGGCAGTGCCTTGACTTAGGTGCAGAGGAGCATACCCAAGTCGAGAAGGTGGGGTTCGTCAACTACACTAATTTTGCTTAGTCCATGGTGGTCGCCAAAGACAAGGTCGAACCTAGGGCCGGCCAAGGTGATGTGTGTTGAAAAATTGGCCCTCCGCATGCCCAAGTGCGGCGCCGGAAGGCGCTGACGAGCCGCCAGAAAATGGAAACTCCGCTCCGGTGAATCTGGCGACTCGACATTTGCTCACATCCTAAAATGGAGGATTGTCCCTAAAAGTTGACAAGTTGTTGAATCCGGTGGAAGTTGTTTCGCCAGAATCGGACAAGTATCGAGGGAGATATGGCCTTCCAAAGTTGGGGTATGCACAGCGGCTCTGGGAGCCGGCTGCGACTCGAAATCCGGTCGATAATCGACCGGACCGAGTAACAAAAATACCATGTGGAGAAAATGCTCCGACAGGCCTGCCGAGGCGTCCGGTGGATGATCCGCCTGATCAGGTGGATCATCCACCGGATCCAGTAGCGCAGGTTGTTACTGAGGGACTTAGCCAAAATCCTGGCTCGGCGTCCGAAACTCACTAGTACGTTTTGTTAGTCGAGGACAGTCAAAATTCTGACTGCAGGTCCGCGGACAGGTTTCGAACCTCGTCACACCCCATCACCAAACACGACCCAAAAGTGGGTAGGGTGCGTGGAAACAGTGCAGGGGACCCCCACACCATGTGCAATGGGACATGCGCCTTGGGAAAGACGCTTCGCACGTGAATGAAGGCGCCACGGCGAGTGGCGGCGTCAGGCTTCTGTGGTGGGTGAGACCTGCGCTTCGGCAAGTATAACTTGAGCTACGCTTGACCGAATCGCGCGCGGTTTGGTGTGCTGGAAAGCTCATGACTAGCCCTATAAATGTTGTGATGATGTCCATGTTCAAAAACTAACGCAAAATGACGTTATTCCCTTCGTAAACTAACTGTCTCTAAAATTCCTACTCACATAGCGTGAGGCGACCAGAAAGCTCACGCTCAGTCTCAGATTCGCCCAAAACAGTAGACGTGAACCACTAGAGACGATCAGACAAACGTCAGGACCGCATCACGCGGATCTCATCCTGACAATGTGGACGTGGAGGTGGTGGTTGGTGGTAAGAAGGTGTAGTGTGTTATCCAAAACGTGCAACATGTCCCCGGCCTGCCTGACATTTTGAGTGTAAACCGCTTGACAAACAAGGGCTATGAAGTGCTCTTCCGCAGGAAAGGTGCAGTCGTCGGGATGGACGGTGGCGGCGAGGTCGTGCCCGACGCAAAGCGCAAGGGAGGTCAAAACATCGTTGAGACAAAGGTCATCCCCTCGGCAGCACACGTAGCAGACTCACCAGCACGCGTTGTCAACCTCGCAAAAGGCGGGGGAGTAGATCTGCAGCTGTGGCTTTGGCCGATAGGACACTCGTCGCCCACAGTCGTGCAGGAGATGGCGAAGCACAACATTGTTTGCGGCCTCAACATCACCGGTGCAGTAGACGCAGCAGAAGATTCCGTAGAGCACAAGTGTGAGCATTGCATCGTGGGCAAGGCGAAGCGCAAGCCATTCGAAGACGGACAACAGCGGGCTGAGAACATGCTCGAGGTCGTGCACAGTGATCATTGGCGTCCATTGGGGGCGCAAGGTACTTCGTCACCTTCATCGACGATTGCAGCAGAAAACTCTACGTCACTATGGTCGACATCTTAGTGGATGGTGAATGCTGGTGTGAGGGGAGTGTGGAACAGGTTAGGAATAGTGCCACGAACAGCACAACACCACGGACGGAGTTCCAGAGTCAAAAGTGAGAGGAAAACACGCAAGTGTAGGAGAGTCACAAGGAGCAGAGGTAAGGAAGGGCTATGAGCGGCTGGTGGGGTGACGAGCGGACGAACAGCGAGCCCATCCTCGCTCTCACCCCTGCCAAGCGAGGCTCGAGCCTGGACCTGTCGCATGCATTAACCTGTCAGCATGACTTCTTCTCCCAACCCCCTGTCTTTTCTACTGGACTTGCTTTCTCTTCCTGGGAGACCCGGTTTAGTGCATGGGCCCAGGGAGAACGTCTTTGGGAATACTACTTCCCTGCCTCACCTTCCTTCACCCCTGTCGCTGACGAGTCTGCTCGCGCCATCCGCGCCCTCATTGCTGCTGCCCCTGAGACTCTCGTCGACGAGGTTGGCACCTACAATGCTAACCCCGCTGTTCAGCGTTTGGCTGACCCAGTCGGTGCGTACACTATGCTTCGTCGCCGCACGACAGTCACAGGTCAGGCGGCACAAAGTGCCCTCACCGTTCAGTTCAACACGCTCTTAATGCGAGCGGACGAGTCGGCCGACGCCTATTGGGCACGCGGGCTCAAGCTGCTTCGCGAGCTTGATAAGGCTGCACCAGGTCAGCTGTCAGCTGTGCACACCATGGTCAACGGGTTGATCCCCGAGCTGTCGGACCTTCTCCGCGATGTCAAGGCAGACGAGCTGCAGCGTCTTGCCTCCCAGCCTGTTCCACCCGATTCCCCTCCTGGCGTTGGTGCCCTCTGGGACTTTGTCGCTGATAGGCTCGCAGCGTGGTGGACGAGCCTCCAAAACAAGCGCCTTCATCGCACTGCAGTCGCAGGGGTGGCCGCCGTCTCCATCGTCGCCACCACTTCTTCCTCCGCTGCTGCATCGGCCTCGTCTCCATCCTCTTCTTCCTCCTCTTCTCCCTCTACAGCCACGGCCCTTGCATCCCAAGGTCGTGGACGTGGACGCGGGCGTGGACAAGGCAAGGGGAAGGGCAAATCTGCTGCATCGTCTCGTGTTCCTGGTGAAGTGGTGTGCTGGAACTGTGGCTCCTCTGAGCACTCCGCTCGCAAGTGCCCTGCACCCCCTGACGACGTCCGCCTCGCACGCGCCATGCGTGCCCATTGGGCGCGCACCAGCGGGCC
>SZWC01014393.1:29305-41164 GCA_023375785.1 Penium margaritaceum
TTACCATGTTGCCACACTGTTGTTGCTACTTCTGTGGCAGTTGGAGCAACTCACGTTGCTACCACAGGCACTGCCATCCACTTGAGGCAGTCACGTCATGATGCCACTGCCACTGAAGTCATATCGGCATCTTTCATACTAGCGTAGGTTTTAGGAATGCGACCACACCTGTGACCATCACTGATGTTGCCAGTGCTATGTATCTACAACGTAGTGCAGGAAGAAGAATCTCGCTCCTCTTACAGCATGAGACAGTGCCTAGAACCTTCTTGCCATTATTGTTATTGAAGTGGCAATGAAGTCCAGTCAGCTGACACACAAGCAAAAAAAGCATGTGACAGGACAACAAGGGTTTAGCTGGGGGAGACACATAGAGTCTTCAAAGCTTTAATAACTTCAAGTAAAGTGAGAAATGACACCTAACAAGCTCAAAGCATAACTACCTATTGCGGGCCGCACAGCAGGTGTCACACGCGGCAGCGTCGATTTGTCCTTAACATGTTCTAAATCCACTAGCAACACCGTCTCAACCAAAACCTCAGGTCCGCCACTACATTTGGTTACATCTACATTTCTAGCACTGATCCATGGACACACAATGCAAAACATGCAAGTTGAGCCCAAGGCCAGTGCACCAAGAAAATCCTAGAGGTTGGAGAAGGGAAGCATCAAGGACGTCGATGCACGTCTCCCGCAGCTGCTGCGTTGACCATCACACGCCAATACTTTGCCGCAAGCTGGCTCTGCATCAAGGATCTGCATGACCATGGGCACAGTCGAATGGTAACAGTATATTATACAAGCAGATGGGGATGGCACCAATAGATAGTATAAGCAAGAAAGCATAGTTGCGAGTAAAGTAGCTCAGAGTCATGAAAAAACATGAGGGAGCACACATGCCAAGGAAAACTTGTCGATTTGATGGAAAACAAGAGAGTAAGAGTGAAGCAAGTAAGAGTGGTGTCTCGTATTGGTCAATTGTGTTATGCTGTGAGTTGGTCCATCTGTTTAAACTGCTTACTGTGACCTCTCGGCTGTGTCCATGTTCGTGCAGATCCCTGATGCGGACCCAGCTGGAGCCAGAGTAATGACACGTCGATGGCTCCACCCACATGCAGCTGCTGGACAATTGCCACTTCGCCCCGGGTGATTGCTGCAATGCTCAGTAGTTTTTCTACAGTCGCTAGAGTTTTCTTGGTGGACTAGATCTCGAGCCCAATTTGCATGTTTTTTATTGTCTGTCCACCAATCGATGCCGGACTTGTGTGTGTGACACATGGTAGCATCCTTCTCAAGGTTCTGCATGTTTTAGGTTTAGACAATGTTGTGTTTGGATGCCCGTGTGCAGAGTTACGGTAAAAACAATGGTTTTGGGCCGGTTTTAGGACAAACTGACACTTCCGTGTGTCACCCGCTGTGCGCCGCGACAGGTACTTATGTCGTGTGCTTGTTATTTTTCATTCCTCTCTACATTACTAAGCTATTGGAGCTTATGAGAATTTGAGCATCTCTCTTGTCTAGCCCTTGCTGTTTCTTGCACCTGCTTGCTTCCTAGTGTTCTGGCTGACAAGATATTGTCGTCACATCAGCAGCACTAAGGCTAGGAAGCTTCTTAGCAGTTTCTCATGGTATCAAAGTAGTGAGACCTCTCTCCTTGAGCTGCACTGCAGAGACACAACACCGATGGTAGCAATGGGAGTCACGACCACTGCCGTACCTTGGGATCCCTCGTAGCCAACGTTAGCAGAAGCGACATCACAACACAATTCCCACCATTGTACCAAGAGAGCTGTGGCAGTGACGAGCTCCAACAGCCACACTGAGCGACACCAGTAGCACCAAGTGGTAGAAGAAGCATTTTCTTGCTCCCAACCTGTACATGAAGAAAAAAAGGAGAATCAGCTCGCACCAACAGCTCACAGCTGTGGCTCTGAGCAATGGCAACACGCAGTGGCGACAGCAACTTGTAGCAGCCACGGAATCAGCAACCGTGAGCAGCAACAGTAATGCAGTAACGGCGGAAGAAGCAGAAATAGTGAAGCAACAACACTGTAGAAGCAATAGTGGCTACAGAAGCGCAATAGCAGTGGCGGCGGCCGTAGCAGCAATAGACCTGCCACATTAGTAGCAGTAGTGAGCTTGCGTAGCATTGCTGTTGCGCAGCTACGGAGAAACTACACAGCATTGCGTAACAGCTACTCAAGGCTGTACAACCCCTACGTATCTGCGAGCACGGGCTGTGCAGGGGCTGCATAACATGCGCCAGCATAAAAGACGTTAGCGCTTCTTTTCTTGCTAGCCTAAAAACACTGACATCATTGTCAACTTTGGTGATGTCAGCAGTTTTCAGGTCAAAACGTCAAATTTTGTCAACGTTTCTACCCCTCAGGGAACATTGAGGTTCCCTATTCTCAGCATTTTGACATTCAGTCCCATACTGAGCACTGCGATGACGCCCGTGCCTGACAAGGGAAAAGGGCCCGGAGATCCCTCCTCTTCCTCCTCTTTGGGCATCATGAGTCCAAGGTCGCAGTCACTTGCAATTGACAAGTTACATCAGATGCATGATGAGATGTGCCGGCAATAGCAGTGGCAGACTAACACATTATAAGAGATCGCAAAGTTACTGCGGGGTCGTTCGCGGCCCTCACAATAGCCACTAGGAGGATCTACAGGAGTTGTACCATCAGTTGAGCAGTCTACACCCTACACAGTACCGTGGCCTCAGCATCCCTCATCGTAGGTTGACACTTGGGATGAGGAGGAGCTAGAGGATGACACACGCAAGGACGAGATTCGTGGAGCATCTTTGTGAGTTACATCTGGGATCACTGCCTCTCACTCCGCCACCTTCTCACCGTTAGGATCAGGCACGTCGTTTAGTAGCGATCATTTTTCAAGGCGTTTCTCTCACAGATGATCTCCCTGATACCCCGTCCAGCACCTCCCGAGCCTGAGGTTGCCCTCCCCACACAACGGCAACCAAATGAAATTGAGACACCCCCTCTCCGTTACGATACCGACAAGGGCTTTTATTGCTAGGAGACCTTGTTTTAGGTGTGGGGTAGCTTTGAGGGCATTTGGCCTAACTACTACGGCCAGTTCCAGACTCGCGATGCTCACCAAGTTTAAACATTAGCAAGAGCAATGTGCAGTCTGCTCTACGCGATGCCGCGGGAGACTGTGGTCAACTTCCACCCCTTCTTGGGTGAGACTGGGACTGGAACTAGAGCAGATCCATGCCAGGTTTGGAAGCTGCCCTGACACTTCTTGCTGCTGAGACCCATGCCACGAGGGCGGCCCAACTGCATGAGTTTCATTCGTTGCATTAGGGTTCCATGGAGCTTGTTGCTGACTACTAGGAGGCACGCGATGCTCCTTTACACGCGCCTTGACACCGATGGCAGGACGCAACTGTGGGTACTCGACACCATCATGATTGGGGCGCACTTGGACCACGTGAAGCTCTTTACGGGCTTCGACCGTGTGGCTTCCTCTGAGTTGTCAGAGACACTACATCTGCTCCCTTGGGCCCATGACTACTTCCTCCAGGCCACATCGACTCATGAGGCTGCTATTGTCCATGAGCAGAGTCCACTTGCTAAAACTGCGACTGCGACCCCTCCTATGCCTCTGTCCTAGTTCACCAGTCCCACCTCCACTGCTTCCTCCTCCTCCCCTACTCTGGGCAGCCACACAGAGGGCATTGTAGCTGTCACACAGGGGAGGAAAGGAGAAAAATGACGCCGGAAGGGACAGCAGCAGCAGCAGCCGACGAGTGGTGGAAGTGGACGTTCTGTCCACTGCTACAATTGTGGAGGCAGTCATCGCTACAAGGAGTGTGAGCAATCCATTGATTGGCCTGGGATCATGCGCGGCCTTCAGGCGGCTCACGTCCAGCAGACTTCCTCCAGTGACATACGGACGGGGCGCGTCATGACCACGACTATAGTAGACGCATCAACTTCACCATGCAGCAGCGGTGATATGGACCCTCGGGATCACACGATCGCGGAGCTTTGTCAAGTGCTAGCACTTCGTACTAAGGGAGGTGCGAGTGTGTTTTTACAGCCGAGTGGTCCTGAGATAGCTTGTCATACTACGTCTGTTTCCCGTGATGATGCTAGTGGGAAGCCTCAGTTGGCTTGCGATGAGGATGGACCTGACAGTACCGTCTGGCTTGACGATTCATAAACCAGTGCTGTTCGTTGTTGTCCTCTGTCCTCTGCTNATCGCTACACGGAGTGTGAGCAATCCATTGATTGGCCTGGGATCATGCGCAGCCTTCAGGCGGCTCACGTCCAGCAGACTTCCTCCAGTGACATACGGACGGGGCGCGTCGCGACCACGACTATAGTAGACGCATCAACTTCACCATGCAGCAGCGGTGATATGGACCCTCGGGATCACACGATCGCGGAGCTTTGTCAAGTGCTAGCACTTCGTACTAAGGGAGGTGCGAGTGTGTTTTTACAGCCGAGTGGTCCTGAGATAGCTTGTAATACTACGTCTGTTTCCCGTGATGATGCTTGTGGGGGAGCTCAGTTGGCTTGCGATGAGGATGGACCTGACAGTACCGTCTGGCTTGACGAGTCATAAACCAGTGCTGTTCGTTGTTGTCCTAAGTCCTCTGCTACACATTCAATAGAGGTAGAATGTTATCTGGCATGCTGTTCAGTGTCAACGATTGGTCGTGAGCTGAGCTGCACTTGGATCATTAACTCTGGTGCCACCCATCATATGACGTGTCGTCCCAGTGACTTCGTTGTGCTTGGTCCTATTGCGTTTGTTCGGTCCGTTCACACAGGGTCTGGTCAGTTGTTGCCTTCATAGGAATTTGGGGTTGGGCAATTTGATGGTCTGTCTGGCCCCTTGTACATTTTCGACGTGCTCTTTGTCCCTGCTCTTGAGCTCAGTCTCCTCTTTGTTCATGCGTGCACCATGATGGGTCTCACTTTTGAGCACTCTGCTAACTCTGCCAGAGTGACTGCTCTTGACGCACGTGTCATCTTGCTTAGTACCTCTCTTGTTGATGACCTCTATGATGTGTCTCATTACATTCCCTCTATTTCTTCTCCACCTCTCTCTTCTATGCATGTGTTTGTCACTGGTGTTCTCTCCCCCAAGTACCATCGATCGTTACATCATTGCCTCTGCCATGTGAGATATGTCCTCATCGGGGTCGATATGTCCTCACCCTGACTGATGACTTCACCCAGACACGGTGGTTCTACAAATTCCGCCACAAGAGCAATGCCGCGCTAGCGGTCGGCCTGTGGCTGGTAATTGCTGAGCGTCAGTCTCGTCACACCCTTCACATGTTCCGCTCAGATTGTGGTGGCGAGTTCTTAGGCGAGATGGATGCCTACTTTGTTGAGTATGGTATCTATCACCAGCTCTCCGCCCCTGTTACAACACAATAGAAAGGTGAGTCTGAGCATTGGAACCGCACCATGGAGGATGCCGTTTGTGCTATGTGGTATGAGTGTTATCTTCCGGAGTCCTTTGCCTTTGAGGGCTTCCCCTACATGACGTAGGTCTAGAACCGCCTGTCACATGGCCCGCTTCCGGGCCATGTCACGTCGTACAAGCTATGGTTTGATCATTGTGTAAATCTGCATCTCACTCACGTTTGGGGGTCCCTCGCCTACCTCTGATACATCGAGGACTAGGAGGAATCTAAAGTCTCACCTCGGGGATGCATGTGTACCTTCCTCGGAATCTCTCCGCGGTCAAAGGTTTGGTGATTTTGGGGCCTTGCTCGCCATCACATTGTCAAGTGTTGAGATGCTCTCTTTTTTTAGGCTCTCACTTACCGTGAACTATCCAGCATTTTGTTGCTGGCTGCTGACCACGTTCCTACCTGTGTGGCTTCTCGACGGATGGGGGAGTCTAGTCCTGTGGATGGTTCCGACTGGGCCTCCTCACCTGCGGTCCGGTCTCTGGTTGTTGACGATCCGGCCATCGTGACTGTGGGTCCAGTAGCCTCATCACCCCCTCTAGCACACTTGGCCCTTTGCCAGTGTCGGTCCCCTCTAGCACACTTGCTCATGTACGAGCATCAGTCCCCTCTCGCACACCTGGTCCCGTGCGAGTGACGGTCCCTTGTGGTGTACCTGCTCCCGTGCGAGTGTTTGTCCACTCTAGCACAATTGATCCTGTGCCGATGTCAGTCCCCTCTAGCACAACTGATCCTGTGCCATTGCCATTCCCCTCTAGCACAGCTGATCCTGTGCCAGTGTCAATCCCCTTTAACATACCTGATTCCACGCCAGAGACAGAATCCCTAGCCACACTCACTCCGGAGGTGACCACCTCAGTGTCCGACTACTTGCGCGAGCCCGGTGGTCATCTCCGACCACTCGCTTCTAGGGCTCTAAGGACTGCTGACTCAGCGCCTAGATGCCCGACTCGTAGTGTTCAAAGTGGCAAGCCTGATACGAAGGGCCTTGGCCTGAGTGCCTAGGTAGACTACACTGAGGTGCATATAGCATGTCCTGTCGGCCACGAGTTGGTCTCCCGTGAATTCTCACTCGCTTGCGATGTCGTAGCTGATTTGGTTGTGGTCAGATCGGGTCCGGAGGCGTGCGTTTTGGCCACCCCGACCTCTCTCTTGACGACACCTCATCCAGGCACGTTGAAGGAGGCACCCTCGGCTGACGATGCAGACCAGTGGCGTGTTGCTTGTGAGGATGAGCTAAGAGCCATCCGTGAGCATGGTATCTATTAGCTTGTCGACCTCATACCCAGGTGGAAGGCTGTACGGTCCAAGTGGGTCTTTTACAAGGAGGTGAAGCCTGAAGGTACACTGGATCGTTACATGGATCGCTTGACGGCCAAGGGGTTGTCACAGGTTAAGGGCATGGATTTCATTGACACGTTTGCACCTATTGGCCTTATTCTACCGCTCTCGCCCTGTTTGGGGTTGTTGCTCACCACGTCCAGGAGCTGCACTAGATGGATATGAACAATGTGTTCCTCCATGGCACCTTAGAGGAGGAGATCTATATGGTCCAGCCACCTGGATTTGAGGTTGGTGACAAGGTCTGGCACTTGTGCAAGCCCTTGTACGGCTTGAAACAGTCATCTAGTTGGTGGAACTTGTTAATCACCGGTACACTGACACCTTCAACATGCCTTCAACATGCAGAGTGACGCCAACCCGTCCCTCTTTCTTGAATGGACAGCTGAGCTCTTCACCGCCATCTTGGTCTACATGGACGACCTCCTAATTGTGTCTCCTTCTACGGAGGCCGTGAAGGAGGCCAAGGCATTCCTTCGGGCTGCCTATAGGATGAAGGACCTTGGTCCTTGGTCCTTAATCATTGGTCCTCGATCCTTGGTCATTACTGTTTCTCGGGTTGGAGATGGTACGTAATCGCCAGCGGCGGACACTCTTGGTGCATGAGGCACATTACGCCCGCGTTGTCGGGGAGCATTTTTCTGACCTCCGTCATGCAGTTCCCACAGCCTCCACCCCCATCACACCTGACAGGTAGGATGCTATGAAGGTGGATGACCCAACACAGTTGGGGGAGACAGTGGACGTAACCTTGTACTTGCGTCTGATTGGCTCTGTGATGTACTTTGCGACTACCACGCGATCCGACATTGCCTTCACGGCCAACCTCCTTGCACAGTTTTCAGAGTGTCATCGGGCAAGAGCCCTTCACGCAGCTATGCGAGTGGTATGGTTTGTGATCTCCATAACGTTCCTCCGACTCCTCTTCCGACGGCTGCGTTCGGTGGTAGTCGACGGCTATAAATATTGTGACTGGGTGTGGAGCCCTGATTGACGCAGTGGGACAAGCTACGCGTTCTTGTTGGATGGTACCGCTCTTTCATGGCGTAGCCAAAAGCAAGGGTGTATCGCATGTATGGCATCAGAGCCTGTGTATGTAGTGCTGGGGGCTGGGCCTATTGAGGCGGTGTGGCTGCAGCGTGTGTTGCATCAGTCTGTGCCTGGCATCATTCCACGCTGTGAAAAACATAGTGCTATCATCAATGCAAAGAACTATGGTGTATTTCATGCACGCACAAAGCACATTGCTGTTGAGCATCATTTTGTGCGTGATCTTGTGGAGCAACAAGTGATCTCCGTTATCTGGGTCGGTACGGACATGCAACGCGATGACTTCCTGACCAAGGCACTGGCGTGCAAAAATTTCATGGTGGCCATTCGTTCCGTCGGACTTTGCCCCTTGCCTGAGAGTGGCTAAGAGTGGTAGTGTGTGAGCATGGACCATTGAGCATCGTGCCGCGTACTTGTCAATTCTGTACGTGTATGGACATGCGTACCATCGGGTCATGGGGGAGTGTTGTGATGAGAGTTGTGTTGGTTTTTTACGCATCTCTCATTCTGCTCTGTTGTGGCCTCCCGGCTTGTGTACATCGGCGTGCAGATGACTGACAACGAGACTCGACGCTGATGGAGTGTCGTCCGGTGGAGTCGACGCACGCTGAGGTCTACTCGCAGTTCGCTGGAGCCTCCTCTCTCCGGCGACGTGCTCAGCTCCATCGGCAGGCCTCCTCGGCGGTCGTGCTGCCGGCGGTCACTGCCACCGCAGTTGCTGTCTGCATACGTCCCGCGCGTCACATCGCGTCTGCATCGTCATGCTCTGCATAGGGTCCTTGCTGCATGTTGCATGGCCCTGTTCGGCGTCTTGGACCATCATAGGCACTGCCTGGGTTCGGGCAGTCATAACTCCTTGCTACTATTTTTCTAGNTACATCGGCGTGCAGATGACTGACGGCGAGACTCGACGCTGATGGAGTGTCGTCCGGTGGAGCCGACGCACGCTGAGGTCTACTCGCAGTTCGCTGGAGCCTCCTCTCTCCGGCGACGTGCTCAGCTCCATCGGCAGGCCTCCTCGGCGGTCGTGCTGCCGGCGGTCACTGCCACCGCAGTTGCTGTCTGCATACGTCCCGCGCGTCACATCGCGTCTGCATCGTCATGCTCTGCATAGGGTCCTTGCTGCATGTTGCATGGCCCTGTTCGGTGTCTTGGACCATCATAGGCACTGCCTGGGTTCGGGCAGTCATAACTCCTTGCTACTATTTTTCTAGCTCTTTCTGACCGCACGGCTGCCTTCGCAGCGTTGGTATTATGGTATGGTCCAGTTTTCAGGCAAAACGGACGACGCGTGGGTTTTGGGCTGTCGGTCGTCTGGCAGGCCTCACCGAGAAAACCTGCCAGCCTGAAAATAGAGCTATTTTCTGATTAGCTGTTGAACTGAGTAACAAGCTCTACAGAGCTGGGGGGAGGCTAGTTCTTGGAGGGGTCTCCCATTCTGTCTCATTCTTGATTGTTAATCAGTTACTTTCAGTTTCCAGCTGCTTTCTGGCGCTAACACTGGCGCGCGCACTTCTGAGTAACAAACCCAGAGCTTCCAGACTTAGTCTCTAGGGCAGCAGACTGAGGGGGCAGCTGACTTAAGCAACTAGCGTGGAAGCCCGCACGCTGCATCAACAACGCTGCTGCCCCAACCTGCTGCCTAGCATTTCTGTCTTGGTATCAGAGCAAGAGCGTAGCAGCAGCAGCAGAAGACTGACGTACAGGTGCCAGAGAACGCCGGCGGACCTCCATACGCGCCAGTGCAGGGGAAATGCTGCCGGATTTTTTCCGGCAGCATTGATCCGCCTGGTGGCGGCGTCAAAAAATTTCCCACTGCCACAGGGCCAGGGGAAATGCTGCTGGATTTTTTCCAGCAGCACTGACCCCACGTTTGACGCGAGGAGGTGAGCGGCCAGCCACGTCAGGCCCTTGCTGGCGACGACGCACGCGGCGACGTCCTCCAGGTGTGACTGACAGCAACAGCCAGCAGCAGCAGCAACAGCAGCTTGCCGCAGCAGCGAGCAGTGGCAGCAGCAGCCAGCAGCAACAGCACACAGCAGCAGCTGGCAGCAATAGCAGCTCGCAGCAGCAGCAGCCCGTAGCAGCAGCAGCCGGCAGCAGCAGCAGCGGCAGCGAGCAGCAGCCGGCAGCAGCAGCAGCGTGCAACAGCTCACAGCAGCAGCAGCCGGCGGCAGCACCAGCAGCCGGCCGCAGCAGCAGCAGCAGCAACAACGGCTGCAGCAAGCAGCAGCAGCAGCTGCAGCAGTAGCAGCAGCCGCAGCCACAGCAAGCAGCAGCAGCAGCTGCAGCAGCAGCAGCAGCCGCGGCCACAGCAGTAGCAGTAGCAGCTGCAGCTGCCCGCAGCTCGCTGCTCGCTGCGAGCAGCGACCTGTAGGCAGCGAGCTCGCTGCCCGCTGCGAGCAGCAAGTAGCAAGCTCACAACGAGCAGCGAGCTCGCTGCTTTCAGCTCGTCGCTCGCAGCGAGCAGCGAGCTCGCAGCGACGGGCAAGAAAAACAAAAAAAAACGCGCAGGGACCCCCCAGGTTTTTTTTCCCTCGCTGCAGCCACAGCAGCCATAGCCACAACCGCAGCAGCAGCAGCAGCCACAGCTGCAGCAGCAACAGCAGCAGCGGCCGCAGCACGCAGCAGCAGCAGCTGCAGCAGTAGCAGCAGTCGCTGCTGAAGCCGCAGCAAGCAGCAACAATAGCTACAGCAGCAGCAACAGCCGTAGCCGTAGCCGCAGCAAGCAGCAGCAGCTGCTCCAGCAGCAGCAACAGCCGCAACCACAGCAGCAGCAGCAGCCGCAGCCACAGCAGCAGCAGCCGCAGCCACAGCAGTAGCAGCATTAGCAGCGGCCGCAGCAGCCGTAGCCGCAGCCGCCTCAGGCACAATAGCGGCAGCAGCACCAGCCACCACAGAAGTAGCAGCAGCAGCAGCCGCAGCAGCTGCATCAGTAGCAGACACAGCAGCAGCGGCGGCAGCACCAACAACACCGCAATTGCAGCCCCACAACAGCGGTTGCATCCACCGCTGGTGATGTCAGCGGCCGTCCGCTGACGTCACTGCTGCCGTCACTACTGACGTCATCAACAACAAAGAAAACACAAACACAAGGGGGAAACCACTAGCACTGCACACACGCAGTAGCCTCTGCTGACGTCAGCCATCCTCGGCTGATGTCACTGCTGACATCAGCAGCACTCAACAAAGAAAAAAAAAACAACAAAAGGGGGAGGGGGAAACACTACACCATGGCTGGTAGCCCCGGTGAGGAGGGGTCCTCCTCTGTTGGAGGGACCCCTACACCCCCTTTTCTGCAGTGACTACAGCAGCAGCAGCAACAGCAACAGCAACAGCAACAGCCGCAACAGCAGCAGCAATAGCAGCAGCAGCCGCAGCAGCAGCAACAGTAGCAGCAGTAGCAACAGCAGCCGCAGCAGCAACAGCAGCAGCAGCAGCAACAGCAGCCGCAGCAGCAGCCGCAGCAGCCACAGTAGCAGCAGCAGCAGCCCACTGGTGTTGTTGGCGGCAATCCTGACCCCCTCGCTGCTCTTCAGTAACAGCTCGCCGCCTTGACGTAGCAGCTTGCAGCGCTACAACCAGTAGCCGCCCAGACTGCCTCCAATGTGCTACCGTCCTTCGTCCCTCCTGGGCACGCTAGTCCAGTTGTGTCTGCTGCCACGTACTACCTGGCACAGCAGCAGACTCAGCGCCAGCGGCAGACAGTATCCTCTGTCCTTGGCCCCACTCTGGGTACCGGCCGCAGGCAGAAGGACTTTGAGACACCGCCGCCGCCGCTTCAGGCCGGCGAGCAGTTCCAGAGCTGGGAGCTCAGCTTCCGGATCTGGTCGCAAGGTGAGGGTCTGTGGACATACTACACCCTCCCTTACGACTCCACCCAGGCGGACCAGTTGTATGACGCTGGTCGCGCCGTCCGTGCCCTTGTCCCTGTCGCCCCTCCAGCTTCCCGCCTGGCCCTAGAGCCTTTCCTCGGCGACTTCACTGCTGGCGACATCCCAGACCCT
>SZWC01014394.1:41250-46250 GCA_023375785.1 Penium margaritaceum
TTTTGAGGCAGCGAAACATTCTCTTCACGGCTTGCCAATGTTCTGGCCCAGGGTTGGCCACAAACCTGCTCACCCGGCCCACTGCATAAGCAATGTCAGGTCGCGTTACCACCATCGCATACATGAGGCTCCCAACGGCAGACTAGTACGGAATGTGTTGCATCTTCCGCCGGTCTGCCTCGTTGCTTGGTGACATGAGGGAGGAGAGCTTGAAGTCGGAGGGCATGGGGGTGCTCACGGGTTTACAGTCCTCCATGTTGTAGCACTTCAAGACGTCCATGATGTGCTTGGTCTGGTTGAGCTCGATGGTGCGTGCTTTGCGGTTGCGGTGAACAGCAATCCCGAGGTAGTACTCAAGAGCTTCCATGTCCTTCATGTTGAAAATGCTGGCAAGATTTTTCTTGAGGTCCGTAAGGGCCTCCCGCGAGGATGAACACATGATAAGATCGCCCACGTACAATGCCACGAGGAGCAAGCCACGTTTGTCCTCCTGCACGTAGACACTGGGGTCATTCTTACAATGTGCAAAGGAGATCTCAGCCATGAAGCTGTCCATCTCCTTGTACCAGATCCGTGGGGCCTGTTTCAGCCCGTACAACGCCTTCACCAGCTTCCACACCTTACCCTTGGGTGCTTTGACACCTTCCGGTACCTCCATTTGCACCTCCTTGTCGAGCTTCCCATAAAGGAAAGCTGTCTTCATATCCATCTGGTGGATCTCAAGGTCTTTGGCGGCAGCGACGGCAAGCAGGGACCTGATGGAGGCAAATGTGACGACCGGTGCAAAGGTCTCATCGTACTCAGACCCTGCACACTGTGAGAATCCTTTTGCCACAACCCTTGTCTTGTACTTTTCGATGCTATTGTCTTGCTTCCGCTTCAACCCGAGCACCCACTTTGAGCCCACCACGTGAGCGTTAGCGGGTCTGTCCACCAGCACCCATGTGCCATTTTCTTTGATGGACCCAAGCTGGATGTCCACGGCCTCCTTCCACTCAGCCGCATCTAGCGCCTCAGCCACAGTGAGCGGCTCTCCCTGAGCCAAACAGGACCAGCTCAGTCCAGTCCAGCTTTTGGTGTCACCGTCGTACGTCGGAGTTTGCTTTCTTTCTCTTGTGCTGCGACGTTGCATTGCTAGTGGATCTTCGCAATGATGTTGCTCCTGTGCTGCTGGCTGCCCTGAAGTTAAGTTTTCTTCTTTGGAAGAGCCACTGGCCTCGGAGCTGGTTTCAGAGGCCTCGGACGTCTCCGACTTTGTGTCGGAGCTCGTCGCTGCGTCAGCCTGCGCAGCCGCTCTCCCTACGACACCACTGTTCTTCACGGCCTGCCGCAATGGCATCACTTGCCAGTTTCCGGGAGCTTGATCTCCTGACTCCAGCAGCACCAATCACTCTCCCTGTTTTGGAGCTTGCGTGGGATCAAGCATCTCTTCCTTGCCTGGCTTCCTTTCGTCAAAGGTTACGTCCCAGCTGGTGATGAGCCTTCTTCCTGCCATGTCCTACAAGCGGTATGTCTTGTGGGCCGTCTCATAGCCAACCATAACGCACTTTCGCCCTCTTGCATCCAGCTTGCCGGCACCCTCACCCGCCTGGACCTTTGCCCATGCGGTGCAGCTGAATACTTTCAGGTGTGATGCGTCCGGCTTCTTCCCTGACCAAACTTCTTGTGGCGTCATCTGTTCCTTCCCCTTTTTCTTTCTGCGCCTGCCCAGAGCAGCCACAGGAGTAAGGTTGACAAGATAGCATGCCGTTCTTGCCGTTTCCACCCAGAACCGCAGTGGAAGCTTCGCATCAAAGAGCATGCTACGTACCATGCCGAGGATGGTCTGATTCATCCGTTCGGCAACACCATTGCTCTGCAGCGTGTAAGGCGTTGTGGGCCGGTGGTTGATCCCATGTTGCCGCAACCAGCCCTTGCATGCTTCATACTCTCCGCCGTTGTTGCTCCGTATGACTTTGACTTTCTTTCCAGTCTGCTGCTCCACCATGGCGACAAACTCCTGCAACTTTTCTCTGACCTCTCCCTTTGTTTTGAGGAAGAAGATCCACACCTTGCGGCTGTGGTCATCGATGAAGGTCAGAAAAGACTTGCTACCACCGTTTGACGCCGTGCGAAAGGGTCCGCACACGTCGGTGTGAATCAGGTCAAGGGCTGATTCTGCGCGGCGACCGTTGCGCTCAAAGCGTGTTTGCTTGGTCTTGCCTTGGAGGCAAGGTTCACACAGGCTGCCACACCCAACCGCATCCTTCTTGCAACCATCTATGCCGTGGACCAGCTATTGTTGTTGGATGACTTGGAACGTGTTGTTTGCAACGTGCCCAAAGCGTCTATGCCACAGATCAGTGTCTTCATCCTTCACGACAGAGGATACTTTTCAGTTTCTATTGGTGTGCTCTCCTACGTTGGTGCCGAGACCAATGCCTCCGCTGCACCTGCATGACCCTCGTCGTCCGAGCTCATTGTTGCCGTTGTTTGCAATACGTAGAGCCCGTCAACCCGTGGGACATGTGCCACGAGAACTTTGTTGGCGTAGAGGACCTTGATGTCCTCGTTCCTGGCGATGGCCGCCTTCTTCTGCGTGAACACCACCGTCATGTTGTTGTCTGTTACTTTTGTCACGAACAAGGGGTTTGCCGCAAAGGAGGGCATGTAGACCACGTCATGTAGCCGTAGATCCTTCTCCGCACCATTGAGGCTGATGCTCACCAGCTTGTCTCCCACGCCCTTTGCGTTCACAACGCTACCGTTTGCGCATCTGAACCGTCGCTTGGTGGGGCCAATGGAGAAAAATCCAGCCTTGTCGTTGCTGGACTGATGATTGGTGCCGGAGTCGAGCCCGAAAGCTCCTGGCCTGAGTAGCGCCGCTCCTTTCGCCGGAGGCATGCTCTGTGCCATCATGTTGATGGCTTCTTTGCCAACCTTTTTACTGTATTTTTTCCCACCGCTTCCACCGTCCTCCTTCTTTGGCGACCTGCACTCTCTTGCCCAGTGCCCAGGTTTGCCGCAGTTGCGGCAGTTGCCCTGTTGCTTGGGAGCCTTGCTGCCATTGTTGCCTCCGCCACCACCGCTTCCGCTGCCGCCAATCTGACCAGAGGCTGACCCTTTGCTCCCGCGGCCACCGTAGCGTGCGGCATAGGCTGAGAAGTTATCCTCACTTCCGCTACGGCGCATGGCCTCGTTTCACACGTACTCGGACACTGCCGTGTACGTCAGGTCATCCTCCTTCCAGCCGTCCATGACGGTGATCATTGGGCTCTAACTCTCCGAAGCGCCATGAGGAGGATCATGGCTTGCATGTTTTCGTCAAGGTCCCAGTTCATCTGGCAAGCCTCGCCAAGGAGTCCTTTAAACTCCTGTAGGAATTCGGGGATTGATTCTCCCTCATTCACCCGCATGCTGATCAGCCGTTGTAGGATGAGTAATCTGTTCGCAAGGGAGGTGGATTGTTGCACGTGCTTGAGCTTGTCGTAAGCTTTGGAAGCCAGCGTGTACCTAGCAATGATGAGAACATACTTCTTAGCAATCGCATTCCTTAGGAATGACATGACAATGTCATTCTGTTCCATCCATGCATCGTGTTCGGGTGAGCCCACCGTAGGAACCTGCTCCTCTCCCTTTAGTAGCTTGATGAAGCTGCGCACTTTCATTGCCAATTTGAACTGCCATCTCCAGAGCAGAAAGTCGTTCCCCTCAAATATAGGGATTCCTCCCAAAGATCTGAGACCTTGCGGCAGTGCGGTAGCACTCACTGTTGCTCCAGTAGTCTGACCTGTGACAGCCACTGTTGAGTTTAAAGACTGGTCTGCGACAGCCCCTGTTGTGTTTGAGGACCGCCCTGCGGCAGCCCCCACTACTCCTGATGAGCCAGCCATTTTGGCTGCCCTTTTTTGCAATGTGCATCTCTACTACGTTGAGGCTGATGTAGGCTGATGTAAGCTGATGTCTGCTACAGGTTTAAAGCTGCAGTTCCGTTGCTTATTGCTGCTTGTTGCAGCTGATGAAGCAGATGGAGCTGATGGAGCTAATGGAGCTGATGTGCGCACTTGGAGAGGGAGTACCAGAGTTGAGCGAAGCGTGCCTTGCAACTGGTCAGTGTGGGCCCATAACCCTTTGTCAACCGGCCTGAGGCAAACGGACTAGAAAACAGGGCCGACACAATAGCACCTGCCATCCGCTCCTAGCACTTCAGCTAGGAGAAGATATCACCCTCAGGATCACGGTTCCACACTGAGCAGTTCCTAGACAATCACTTGCTAGCAACTGTGTCCACTTAACACTTGGTCACTTTCGCACGAGGTGCTAGTCAAAGACTAACTCCTGGGGCTTAGACCAACCAGTGTCTTCTTTATACTGTTCCTTAGTTGGACAAGTCTGTGAGGGGCATCTAAGGCCAGATTGTGTCATTAGAATGAGGAATGAGCCTGGTACATATAGTCCTAGGCCTGGCTACTAAGTTGTGTGGGTAGTGGCACTTTTGGGGTGGTCACTCCATACCACCTCACCAGTCCGTCAATTGGCGCATCCACTGACCGCCAAGTGGCGNGTTCCACACTGAGCAGTTCCTAGACAATCACTTGCTAGGAACTGTGTCCACTTAACACTTGGTCACTTTCGCACGAGGTGCTAGTCAAAGACTAACTCCTGGGGCTTAGACCAACCAGTGTCTTCTTTATACTGTTCCTTAGTTGGACAACTCTGTAAGGAGCATCTAAGGCCAGATTGTGTAATTAGAATGAGGAATGAGCCTGGTACATATAGTCCTAGGCGTGGCTTACAATGTGTGTGGGTAGTGGCACTTTTGGGGTGGTCACTCCACATCACCTCACCAGTCTGCCAATTGGCGCATCCACTAATCGCCAAGTGGCGTACTCTCCTCATGCATAGAGAAATGTCTAGGAAGCTTCCCTTGTGCAGGAAGGTCAAAAACCTTCCTACGCACATCAAGGCTTGATCGCAGGACCTCTTGTTCCTAAGTCCAACATGCTATCCGTTGCGCTACA
>SZWC01014394.1:51250-57373 GCA_023375785.1 Penium margaritaceum
CTGGGGGCGGAGGTGGGGCGGCCGCAGCTAGAGCGGTTGGCGGCGGTACAGGGGTCCCACAGCGTAGACTGGCTGCTAGCGCACCCCGGATCAGTCACGGATAAGCTATACATAGCACCAGCAGACTGGCGGGTGGCGTGTCGCTTCCGTCTGGTTGTTGTGCACAACCTCCAGCAGGTCCTTTGTGCGAGCCTTGTTCTCATTGAACAACTTGCGCCGCGCCTTGCCCAAGATGCAAGGCTCGCACTTTTTGTGTGCTGTTGCATCTGCTGCCGCGTCTGCACCATCGATGACGAGGCCACGCACCATGTCACGCTTCGCCATCTCCTTCACGGTTGCGGGCGCCAAATGCCCCAACCGTCGGTGCCAGAGCTCCAGATCAGCGCTTCCTCCCTTGGCCATGTTGACAATGCGTTCCTCCGAGTCTGCTGCATCGGATGCCGCGGGGACCATCTTGGTCTCCACGATGTAGAGACGGCCCTCCCGCTTCGCCTCCACCACAACCTCGTCGTCGCCGTCAATGCGCACCACTACGTTTTTCCTATGGAAGAGTACCTCATATCCCTTGTCCGTCAAGCGGCTAACACTCAGGATGTCAGCCAGGCCGGGGACATGCTGCACATCGCGGATTGTGCACAGCTCCTTCTTACCACCCACCACGACTTCCACCTTCACGTCGCCATGGTCGGCCGCCGGCTCGACTTTGTCGTTCGCGACCACCATTGACTTGGAGGACTTCTCGTAGGTGACGAACCCCACCTTCTCGACTTGGGTGTACTCCTCGGCCCCGGAATCCAGGCACTGCCTGTTGGCCTTCTTGAGGAAGTGGTTCTTGTTGCCGTTGAGGAGCGACCTGCCCTTGCTGTTTTTGCCGCCGGTCTTCGCCTCCTCCGGGCACTCATGGGCCCAATGGCCCTCCTTGCGGCAATTGCGGCACGCACCTTTCTTGGCACCCTTCTTGCCGCCGCCCTTGCTGCCGCTTCCTCGGCCCCCGCTTCCGCCACCACGCATTTTGGTGACGAGGGCCGGTGAGGAAAACGAGGACTTCCCTCAGCTCCGGCGCTGCGCCTTGTTTCGGATGTACTCTGCGACCGCGCCATAGGTGAGCTTGTCCTCCGACCATCCTCCAAGGACGGTGATGAGTGGGCCCCAACTGTCAGGTAGGGCCGTGAGGAGGGCCATCGCCTGCAGCTGCGTGTTGATCTTCCACCCCACGTCATTGCATTGCGAGGCGAGCAACTCGATCTGCTGCATGGCGAAGATGATATCATCTCCCTCCTCGATTCTCACCGTGAGGAGCCGCTTCATCGCGAGTATATTATTCGCGAGCGACTTGGATTGGTGGATGGCACTGAGCTTTTGCCAGGCTTCGGCTGCCAGCTTGCAACCTTGGAAGTAGCCCCACTGCGACTCAGCCATCCCGGACACCAGGAGCATGAGCGCCTCCGTGTTCTTCTTTTCAAAGGCCTGCTTCTCCGCGTCTGTAGCCGTCGCCTATGTGAGAACCTCCTTTCCCAACATGACGTCCAACAGCCCCTTATGCGAGAGGTGCAGTTCAAACTGCCACCTCCATAGCCCAAAGCCCGGGCCGCCCGCATACTTCTGAATGGGCTGCGTCTCCTTTTGCGCCATGTGCGCAGCTGCTACTCCGGCGAGTTCTCAGAACTTCACGGCGACGTCCAAGATGACGATCCCGTGCGCTACGGAAGACGTGAATGATGGAGGCTATCAGGCCAGTGGGCCCATAGCCCTTTGTCAGTATGAGATCTGCGTGGATGCGGTCCTGACGTTGGTCTGATAGACTCAATTGGTTCACGTCTACTGTTTTGGGCGAATCTGAGACTGAGCGTGAGCTTTCTGGTCGCCTCACGCTATGTGAGCACGAGTTTATAGACAGTCAGTTTGCAAAGGGAATAACGTCGTTTTGCGCTAGTTTTTTTAGCATGGACATGATTACAACATTTAAAGGGCTAGTCATGAGCTCTCCAACGCACCAAACCGTGCAAAATTTGTCCAAGCATAGCCCATGTTATGCTTGCCGAAGCGCAGGTCTCACCCACCACAGAAGCCTGACGCCGCCACTCACCGTGGCGCCTTCCTTCACGTGCGAAGCGCCTTTCCCAAGGCGCATATCCCATTGCACATGGTGTGGAGGTCCCCTGCACTGTTTTCACGCACCCTACCCACTTTTGGGTCCCGTTTGGTGATGGGGTGTGACGAGGTTCGAAACCTGTCCGCGGACCTGCAGTCAGAATTTTGACCAAGTCCCCGAGTAACAAAACGTACTACTGAGTTTCAGACGCCGAGCCACATTTTTGGCTAAGTCCCTCAGTAACAACCTGCACTACTGGATCCGGTGGATGATCCGCCGGATCAGGTGGATCATCCACCGGACGCCTTGGCAGGCCTATCGGAGCATTTTCTCCAGATGGTGTTTTTGTTACTCGGTCCGGTTGATTATCGACCGGATTTCGAGTTGTAGCCGGCTCCCAGAGTCGCTGCGCATACCCCATATTTGGAAGGCCATATCTGTCTTGATACTTGTACGATTCCGGCGAAACAACTTCCACCGGATTCAACAACTCGTCAAATTTAAGGGGAAATCATCCATTTAGGATCTGAGCAATCCTTCAGTCGCCAGATCCGCCGACGCGGAGCTTCTACTTTCTGGCGGCTCGTCGGCGCCTCCCGGCGCCGCACTTGGGCATGCGAAGGGGCAATTCTTCAACAGGTTGAGACCTACACACCTAGTGGACTGTACCGGTGCGACGAGGAGGCTCGATGGTTGTAGTAGGGCTTTCGATGTTTGAAAAGTTTTTTTTGTTGTCTAGACGATGATTTCGAGTGATTCTATCACTACTTGTATTTTCTCGATGGTCGACACCCGGGCACTCGGAGAGCTGTTCCGGTGCCTCGAAGGGGACCACCTTTGTTGTTCTCGTGGTGTATGCAGTGTGTTCTTCCTGCTGAGTCATGTGGGCTTGCCTAGGATGACGCGGCCCGGTGTGGCTAGGCATTGGTGCCCCTACATAAGCCCGCTAGGGGCTCGTTTGTATTCCCTCCTTGTTCTTTCATGTTATGTGTTCTAGACATAGCCAAGTTTTTGCCGTTCTGCATTGCACTCACACACAGAGCTCATGTTCGTGTTTACATGGGCCTGCATACCCTAATGAACTTCCAACTTGGTATCATAGCATAAGGGGACGTGTGAGAAGTAGACGTAGTAGAAGCAACAACAGTGGACGGAACGCAGAGAGAACGTGCCACATGGTACCACGCCTGCAGTAGCGTGAGGGAGCGCGATGTGAATCCACGTGATCGTCACAGGGTTGGTGAGCAGCACACAGCAACAGCAACAGTAGCGGTTGCAGCAGGCAGCAGAAGCAGCAGCAAAAGACGTAAAAGCAGCAATGGCAGCAGCTGCTGTGCCACGTAGAAGTGGCGGTAGAGTAGCCGCTCATAGCAACGGCAGTCGCGATAGTAGCAGCAATGGCAGCAGCGTGCGGTAGCATTCGTAGCAGCTACGCCTGCAGCTGTAGGAGCAGCGGTAGTAGCTGTTGTACCGTGAAGCAGCAACAGCAGTAGCGGTGGCAGCATTGACAGCGCACTACAGCAACAGGAGCGATGGTAGGGGCAAGCAGCAGCAACAACGACATTTGATGTGCCGTGCAGCAGTAGCAGCAGTGATGGTGGTAGCAGCGGTGGCGCATAACAGCAGTAGCAGCGACGGCAGTAGCAAGCAGTAGCAGTGATAGTAGCAAGCACCAGAAAAAGCAGTGGGGCATGGCAGCAAGTAGTAGTAGCAGTGGTGGTGCACAACAGCAGTACCAGCGCTGGCAGCAACAAGCAGTAGTAGCAAGCAGCAGTAGCGGAAGCAATAGCAGCAGCAACCACAATAGCTGCACCTGTCGCTAAAGTTGTTGCTGCCAAAGCGAGGGGGACCTCGCAGTCCTCCTCTTAGCTCCCCCCCCTCCGAAGGGGCCCCCTCAAGCCCCCTCAGGGGGGCCCCCTTGGAGGGGACCCGTCGGCCCCGTGAGACCTCTCAGCCCCATCGGCCCCGTCTGCCAACCGACGGAGGGCCGGGCTCAGAGGGGTGGAAACACCCCCCTCTCCCCCCTTGTCTCTCCTTGCTCGCTCGTTGGCTTGCAAGCGAGCGAGCGAGTGACCCACGCCCCTCGTTTTTTTTTCCGAAGCGAGGGGCGACCTGACCCCTCGCCCTTTGCCTTTTCTTTCCTTTGCCTCCTATCCCTTTTCTCCAGTGGCATTTCAGCAAATGGGACGGGGTGCATCCGAGAGCGAGTGGTGACTTGGGTTGTGAAAAAATGAAGGATGGAAAAAAAAAAACGAAGAAAAAAATGAGGGACCAACACACCCGACAATAGGAGGCAGTTGAGAAACTCGCGGACAAGGGGTCGTTTGACAAATCACCAGCCATTTTGGTGATAGAAGAGCAAAAAATACTGTTGTGAGGACAAGAAGAAAACAAATCTTCAACTACCTACCACCAACAACTGCTGACGAAACCCGTCAAGCAACTGGCGCGACATCACTCGTAGTGGTATCAACCACAACAACAACAGCAGCCTCTACAACAGCAGTGGCGGTGGCGGTGGAATGGCAACAAATGCATAGTGGAGAGCAGTTGTTGCATTGCTTCCACTCTCCCCTTCCCAGCCGACAGCGGAATGTCATCATCGGGGACTTCTTTTCTTACACGCGTCGTGGACCGGAACCTCTCTTGGGCCCGTGCATTGGTCCCTGCACTTCATTTTGTGGGATCAACGGCGTATTCGGGTTTTTCCATCTCCGAGGGCTTGTTCATTTTGCGTTTGGAGCAGCAGTCGCACCTGCAGCCGCCACACCTTCAATTCTTGGCCCAATTTTTGCTCCTTTAGTGGTAGCAGCACAAGTAGTCGCAGCTGGTGAGACACCCTTCTCCGGGCGTGCTTTGGTTGTGTAACTCGTCCCTTCTCATTACACTTGCTGACCTTGACATTGTGACCTACAGGGGTGACAGTGTATCATAGTGTCATCCTCTCTTGTGGCTTGGTGTTCACCAAAGGGAGTAGGTGCCCTCGGCACCTATCCATCGTCCGGCGCACGACATGAGTGCGCAGATATCTGAGCAAGCGCCTTACGCGTTTGCCTGCTACTATTGTGGTGATGGAAGTCATGGTTGGCATCATTGGTAGACGCACCCTTGGGCTGGCATCCACCTTGTCTTCAGCCTCGTCTGAGCATGCCTCCTCCACAGCATGCGGATCTGCCAGTGATGGTACATCCTATAGCTGGATTTTTGGCGATCATGTTAGCGGAGATCCACGGACTCATACGGATGGTGAAGCGGCTTTGTGACCTCGTCGTCACCAAGCGTGCTTTTGCTACTAGTTTGTCGACGGCCTCCTTGATCACATCTCCTTCATCCTCTCCTCCTTTCTCATCCGATGATGTCCCTTCTGCTCCACCTACCGGCCAGTCCCAGGCTGCCACCATCTTGTCGATCCTACACTCTCCTGCTACCACGACACCACCTCGAGATGGCATGTCCTCATGCAATCATACCAGTCGTGTGTGCATGCGGCGTCAGCCTCAGAGTCCGCACGTTGTACTCGCGCCGGTTTTGATACATCCTCTACCTCCTCCACTTTTGTTGCTATACCTATCAAGGGGGAGTGTAGTCATCGGGCATTGTCTAATCTAACCGTACCGACAGGATCTGCACTCGCGCCGTGCTGTAGTGCCCAAGCGTCAGCTCAAGCACATTCAGATGATACGGTGACAGCACGGCGCGAGTGCAGACGTGGAGTCTAGTCCCGACATGGCGTTCGTGGTGGAGACTTGCATGTCCGGGCTGGATTCAGGTCTTCTACACATAACAGGTTACATCCAGAGGAGCGCAGGCACGAGGGAGTACATGCACCAGGCTCACACCAGCCCGGCGGAGATTGCACTGCATGAGACATGCATGTTATCGAGGTTGACATCCATGCTGGGGCAGGAGCCCAACGTTCTGCATCAGCAAGTTGCATCAAGAGGAGCGCAGGCCCGATGTCCCTGGGCGCTGCCACTTGCGACTCTGACCGATGGTGGCCCGGCGGTGGCACAGAAGTCCCGTACGGATGT
>SZWC01014395.1:57218-68282 GCA_023375785.1 Penium margaritaceum
CCTAGCCACATTGCACGTGATTGCTGGAGTCCTAAGAAGGGCACCGGCAAGGGTAAGTGGCAAGGGAAGGGGAAGTAAGCCACAAAAGAAGCAGAGAAAGCAACAAGTGATTCAGGAAACAAGGAGAGCTAGGATTAGATGGCATTACTCTTGGCTCCTCTCAGCCCAAACCGCCACTTGACCGCCCACCCAAACGCCTCACGGAAATCAAGGGGGTTTCCGAGGTCAAGGCATGGGATGCGGGGTATGAGGAGGAGCAACCCGCAATTCTCTTGGAGGTGCGAGTGAAAGGCGTCAAGGGGAATGTGGGGAGTCCGTTGGATTGTGGTACAAGCCACAGTTTTGTGAGCATTGAGTGTGTTCAGAAGTGGGGCCTTGCGCTCACGAGCAAGAAGTGGATTGCTAACCAAGTGGACGGACAATTGAGTTACCTGGCCCTTCCCCTCTCCATAAACAGGGTGAAACTTTGTATAACGACCGTATACTAGGTATCCCCAATGAAGGATTACGACCTCAGTGATCCTCGGTCATGACTTCCTCGACAAGTACAACCCGGCCGTCAATTGGAAGGCACGTACCATCTTAGTCAAGCTCAGAGACAAGGAGTATCCCCTGCCTACATGGTCCGAGGAAGAGGCCACAGAGGAAGAGACTTGCCAGGAAGAAGCGTCGCAGCAGTCGGCGCCTTGTAAGGAGGAATCGATGCCTAAGGTGTTGAACTTGGTGCAGCTCAAGCGTGAGATTAAAAAAGGGAGCAGATTGTTTTGGCATTGGTACGAGACGAGGAGGACGATTTCGACAAACCAGAGGATGTGGCGCCTGCTGTGGCGCATCAGATGACTCGTGAGCAGCCAAGGGTCCAAGGCAAGTTTGCCGCGGTTTTCAAGGGGCTTCAGAAGGTGTGTACCAAGTTTGAGGACATGTTACACGACACCCTCCCAGTGGGTCGGCCACCGAAGCGGGACGTGGATCACCGCATCGACCTCAAACCTGGATTGTGCCCACCAGTTTTTATAATTTACCACATGAGCGACATGCAGCAATAGGAGCTTAAGAAGCAGCTGAACGAGATGATGGAGCAGGGCTTCATGTACCTGTTCTCAGCTCCTTACGCTGCACATGTCTAGTTTGTGCACAAAAGACGGGGGAGATGCGCATGTGCGTGGACTACCGGGCGTTGAATAAGTTGACCATCAAGAACCGGTACCCGCTTCCATGAGCCAAGGAGCCCTTTGATCAGCTCCATGCCGCTCGCTTCTTCACAATGATAGACCTCTGGTCCGGCTACCACCAGATCCGCATCGTAGTAGACTATGTGGAAAATATCATATGCACCCGCTATGGTCACTACGAGTTTCTTGTGATGCCTTTGAGGTTGGCCTATGTGCCAGCCACCTTCATGGCAGTGATGAACAACATGTTTAGGCCATACTTGGATGACTTTGTGGTGGTGTACCTCGATGACATCTTGGTGTACAACAGGACGACGGAGGATCATGTGAAGAAGGTCCTCAATGTTTTGGGAAAGGAGAATTTTTTTGTAAAGATCTCTAAGTGTGAGTTCGTGGTGGAAAAGTTGAATTCCTTGGACTCAGAACTGGCAATGGATAGATTGCCATAGATCCGTACAAGGTGTCGGCCATGCAAGAGTGACCAAAGTTGCGTAGTGTGCAAGATGTGCAAGTGTTTCTTGGTTTCTGGTAAGTACTACTGTAGGTTATCCTTGGCTATGCGGGAGTATCCACGCCACTCTCTAGTATCACCCACAAGGACCGCAAATGGAGTTGGGGGTTGGCAAACAAGAAGCCTTTGAGAGTCGCAAAAGGGCTCTGACATCCGCGTCGGTCTTGCACTTGGCCGACAGCGGCCGTGAGTTTGAAACGGCGACAAATGCACCAAACCTGGCCATTGGTGGTATCCTTTTGTAGGACTTTGGCAACGGGTCACAGCCGGTCGCCTACTACATGTGCAAGTTACATGGGACAAAGCTGAACTAAACCACCCATGACAAGAGATGCTCGTTGTGGTCGCAGCCTTCAAGAAGTGGCAGTGCTGCCTCAAGGTGCAGAAGTGTATGGTCTACACGGACCACAATGCATTGAAGTACTTCAAGACACAGGCAAACCTGAGCCCGCGGCAAGCGCGTTGGGTGGAGTCCCTCGAGTCACACTTTGTTTACAAGATTGTGTACTGGCCAGGTCGAATCAATTCAGCTAATGCACTCTCACGGTCACCGGACCTAATGATGAGGGACGCGTCTGTCACCATCTACGAGTATGCCTTCCCTGTGAAGCTCTGTGTCGAGGGATATGAGGTGCATGAGGAGTATGACGCTCGGAATTTTTTTCTTTGAGGCGCTGTATTGGGGACGGCGTGGCACGTAACGGGTAGTGGTTCCCGCGGAGCCCGCACTTTGGCACCTGATTTTGGAGGAGTGCCATGACAGTGGCCCGAGCGGTCACTTCTCCACCGACAAGACATTCAAGATGGTGGCTTGCTTCTTTTGGTGGCCTACCATGTTACGGAGGTG
The DNA here is from genome assembly GCA_023375785.1 of Penium margaritaceum. Taxonomy (NCBI): domain Eukaryota; kingdom Viridiplantae; phylum Streptophyta; class Zygnematophyceae; order Desmidiales; family Peniaceae; genus Penium; species Penium margaritaceum. The sequence goes on from SZWC01014395.1 coordinate 59,749, forward strand.
GCTGAATTCTGCCACAGTTGTGACGTGTGTTAACTCTACAACGCACGGAGGATGAAGACCCCGGGTCTCCTCCAACACATGCCCATCCCCGAGAAGTTGTAGTAAGACATCTCCATGGACTTCATCACGGGCTTGCCCGAGACAACGGCAGGGCACAATGTGGTGTTGGTGGTGGTGGATCGCTTCAGCACGATGTCGCTTAATGGCGACGGGTGATACGATGAGCATGATAAAATGCTCCCCTCCCCCCCAAAAAAACATAAGGCGGTTGTTGTACATGTATAGGATTACAAAGTAACCTATCAAAAGATTGACTGCCAATTTATTATGATAAAGTTTTGAATCACAAAATGTTTATGAATGGATTGGATTGAATATCTCTTTTCCAGATTCTAGTAATCTGTAAGCTGGACTGGGCCAACAACACTGATCATGGCTTAAGGCTTCCTTGAATGTACAATCTGAATATGATTTTGGAAAATAAAAGAAAACTCGTGCAAGAATGACCCAAGAACAGGGTCGATCCATCAAGAATTGAGGAAGTTACGCCCGGCCAAAGGTTGGCCTGGGTCCACCTCTCGTCCTGTTTTTGGCGGGCAGTTTATCGCATACGCTACCCGCCGAGGGGTCTCTCTCGGAGGCAGGCTCCCTACACCGGATGCGGTCAACCGCGACACCGCACTCACCACTGGAAAGCATACGTGGTGGCGTGCGACGCATGCAGCGGCTCGCCAAGAGACAAGACAGACCGTCGATCTCGACGATCGATGGCGAAGCATTCCTCGCACTAGGTGTTAGGTGCAAGTAGAGCACTAGGATCAGGTGCAAGCAGAGCACTGGGTTCAGGAGAAAGTAGCTTGCTATTACTAGCTAGGAAAGAAGTAGGCTGAGGCCTGGGCTAGTCAGCCGAACAGTGTAAATACCTTGTACTCAGTTTAATCTAATTGACCTATGTTTTCCAGCTCTGGCTTCCAGACTTCTCCAAGTCTAACTTGCCGCTGCGACTGTGCTCTCCACACACTAAAGCTTAATCTCCAGGGAGCACCCACTCTCACATCTGGTATCAGATCCAGAGCCACGCTTTGGGCGGAAGCGCTGCCGGAGCTCGCCAAACTTCAAATAGCAAAGGCACAGACTACGTCGGGCAACGTTGAGGCTGATTGAGACGGAGATTGCTGGACCAGACTATAAAGCCAACGAACGAGCCAACCTCTGGATATTTTTCCATATTTCCAGAGCATCCACACGGCCTACCGTGCGTGCGCGGGAGACAACGGGTGACTCCTACGCACTTCGAAGACGCCATATTCTCATCCCGGACTGCCGAATTGCTGCCGAATTTTTATTTATTGTTGCCAAAGGATCTCCAGCGGTTAAAGATCATCAAGAGCCATGGAGCAGGCCGTGCAGCAGATCGTAGAACAGCTGGGAGCCCTCAAGGTTGAGAGTGAGTGGCTCAATCGGCAGATGGCTGACCTGCGGGACAGGACTGACGCTGGACAGGTTCGGGCGGCCCGGTCAAGGAGTCCGCCGAGACCAAAGCCAAAGGCTCCGGCAGCGTTCCATCCCTCTGTCAAGGGAGCGAGCGTTCGGACCTGGTTGTTCGCAATGAACAGCTACTTTGGGGCTCTAGGTCACCCTCCAGAGGACAATGCTGCGCGTATGTCATTCGCGATGACATTGCTACGTGGAGCAGCATTAGATTGGTGGAGGCAGCTGAATATGCTCGCCACTCGAGTTGGAGGTGGGAACGCAGCTGTGCAACATGCCGTGTTGTGGCAGACAGGCGCGGGGCAAGCTGAAGCTCGCTTGCCGACGCCATGGGAGCAGTTTGAGCAAGCCATTAGAGATCGGTTCGATCTTGTAAACGCCTTCATGGTCGCACGGAACAAGCTAAAGCAGCTGAAGTAGATCGGCTCCGTGCAGAAGTACACCGGCCGTTTCTTGGCGTTGTACTCAGGGATCGACGACATGAGCGAGCTGGAGATGGAAGACAAGTACCATGACGGCTTCAAGGCAAAAATTCAGCACACGCTGGCACTAAGTGGCATCATGAAGTTCCTGGCAATGGTGGCCACTGCTGAGCGCATTGGCGTGCTAGGCCACCATCAAGGGGGTTTTTGTGAGAGGCAGGAGAATCATCAACGTCGAGCACAGCACCAACAAAGCGACCCCATGGAGATCGACGCAGTGCAAGGAGGCTTGCAGCAGAGCAAGCCACGTGGTGGAAACTATTGGATCTACGGGAAGCCTGGGCACCACAAGAAGGACTACAAGAAGAAGCAATGAGTGGCGGACGGCCAACTGCTGGAGAAGCTTCGTCCGCATCAGCCAACACAAGCCCCGAAAGTCCTTCGACAACTAGGGAGCTACCGAGTCTATTGCTGCGCAACGAAGGAAGCGGGAGCATTCCAGGGATCCTCTTAAAAGCCAAAATTCTATCAGCTAGTTCTGCGGACGGCGAGGGGCATCGGACTTGCCGGCAGATAAAAACATTGCTCGATTGGGGCGCCTTGCACTCATTCTTCAGCGACGAGCTTGCAAAGAGGTTGGGGCTTCCACGGCTACCCGGGAAGCCAACTACGGGCAAGTTGGTGCAAGGGGAGCTGGAGTGCAGACTGCCTCTGAAGCCTCTGAGGGTCCCTCTTGGCAAGCTGTCGTACGAGGTGAACTTTCGCACGTGCCCGATGGATGCCTATGACGCCATTCTGGGGCGTGACTGGCTGTATCGGTGGAATCCTGCAATGAATTGGGTGCGCAGCCAAGTGAAAGTGAATTAAAGCGGAGAGCAAATCGTTTTGCCGTAGTGGGCAGAGGAGAAGGACTCCAAGGCGGGCAAGGTGCCGCAATTGAGTTACGTCCAGCTGAAGCATTGTCAGGGCAAGGGGGACCAAGTATACCTTGTGTGGGTGCGGCAAAAGGGAGACACTGAAAAGGTGGAAGTATGGGTAGTAGATGCAAAGCAACAAGGGGTTGAGTAGCAGAAAGCACCAGCAGCAGAGTTTTCGGAAGGCATCAAGGGAGTGTAAGACAACTACGGTGACGTGTTTCCTACTGAGCTGCCAAAGGGTTTACCACCGAAGCGGGACATCGACCACAGAAATGAGCTGGTTCCGGGAGCAACTCCAACGGTGCGGGCTGCTTATTGCATGAGTGATAATAAGCTTGGTGAGCTGAAGAAGGAGTTGGACGAGCTGACGGAGCAGGATTTCATCAGACCATCGGTGTCACCCTTCACTGCACTGGTCCTGTTTGTGAAGAAAAAGACAGGGGAGCTTCGGATGTGCATGGACTATCACGCACTGAACAACGAAGGTGCCAAGGGTCGAGGAGCTGTTTGACCAGCTAAGGGGAGCGCAATACATCAGCAAGATTGACTTATGCTCGGGGTACCATCAGCTCCGGATTGCGAAGCAGGATGTGGAGAAGACGGCATTTCGGACGCGGTACGACCATTTTGAGTACCTCGTGATGCCGTTTGGATTGACCAACGATCCTGTAACATTCATGAGCCTCATGAACAGGACCTTCCACCCTTACTTGGACCAGTTCGTGGTGGTGTTCCTTGACGACATCCTCATCTACTCCCGAACTCTAAAAGAGCATCAGCAACACCTTCGGCAGGTACTAGACATTCTTCAGAAAGAGAAGCTGTTTGCGAAGCTCTCCAAGTGTGAGTTTGAGAAACGGGAGGTGGAGTTCCTCGGGCACATCATGAGCGACAAGGGTCTCCGCATGGGCCCAAAGAAGGTGAAAGCAGTGAAGCAGTGGCCGATACCAAAGTGCGTGCATGACATCCATGTCTTCCTTGGGTTTGTGAACTACTACCAGAAATTCATTCGGGGGTACGTAGAAAAGGATGTGCCACTCACTCAGCTGCTGAGGACGGATCGCCAGTGGGAATGGGGCAATCAGGAGCACAAGAGCTTCGAGGAGCTCAAGGCTGCAATGTGTGACGCCCCGGTCCTGGTGCATCCAGATTCATCCAAGGAGTACGTCATGGCAACAGACGCAAGCGACTATGCCATTGGGGCGGTGCTGATGCAGGATCACGAAAAGGGGCCGAAGCGGATTGTGTATGCATCGCGCAAGTTGCGAGGTGCGGAGCTGAACTGTGTAATCCATGAGAAATAGATGCTGGCGGTGATCCATGCGTTCAAGCACTGCAGGTGCTACCTCGAGTCGCGATACTGCGTGGTCTTCACGGATCACTATGCCCTGAAGTACTTGAAGACGCAGCCGAACCTAAGTCGCCGTCAGACTCATTGGATGGAGATCTTGGAAGGGAGTTTTGACTACGAGATCTAGTACAAGCCTGGGAAGGTGAACCCGGGAGATCCTCTGTCGCGAAGGCCGGACATGAGCCACAATGCCATCTCAGTCCTGATGGGATCTCGACTCATGCATGGCCTGTTCAAGCATGGCTATGGCGTGGACAGTGAGTTCACGGGTGGTGCGTTGAAAGACGCCACGTGGGTTGGAACATATTGGCGAAGAGGGCAAGAATGGAGGATTGTCGTACCGGACTATGCGCCATTGAAGTAGTTATTGCTGGAGGAGGCGCATGACACCCACTACTCGGGTCACTTTGGCTTTGACAAGACACTCAAAGCTTTGGGACGCCAATACTGGTGGTCGTCAACGGCAACTGATTGCAAGAGGTTTGTGAGCAGTTGCAATGTATGCCAACACATCAATGCACGGAGGACCAAGCCACCTGGGGAGCTACAACCATTGCCTATACCAGAGAGGCCATGGACACACATCTCGCTTGACTTCACCGGCGGGTTGCCTGTGACGCAACAGGGCAACAATACAATGTTGGTGGTGGTGGATCGGTTCTCCGAGATGGCACACTTCATCGCATGTCTTGAGAGCATCACAGCTGTCAGGACATCTCAACTCCTCCTCAGTCATGTCATCAAGCTACATGGAGTGCCACAGTCGGTGGTCTCAGATCGTGATCCACGCTTCACTTCGCGATTCTGGAGAGATCTCATGGAGAAGCTGGGCACGCAAGTGCAACTGACCATGGCATACTATCCACAGAGCGATGTACAGACGGAGCGCACGAACCAGACTTTGGAGTAACTGTTGCGGAGCATGGTCCCAGCGGATGGAGAGGGTTGGGAGGACAAGCTCAAAGTGGCAGAGTTTGCCTACAACCCAGCAGTGTCAGCATCAAGAGGAAAGTCACTGTCTGAGGTGGTCTATGGCCACCAGCCATTGAGCCCGGCCGCCCTTGCTACGGCAACATCTCTTCTGGCTGTGCACCAAATTACTGAAGGGTTTGCCACCACTTGGGACGTGGTTCGGCAACGGCTGTTGAAGGCACATAAGTAGCAGAAGCGGCAGGCTGATAAGCATCGCTCTACGGAGGAGTTCCAAGTGGGAGATCATGTGATGCTGAACTGTGCTAACCTGTAGCTGATGGGAGTTGGGAGTCCCAAGCTGAAACCGCAATGGGTGGGTCCGTTCCGCATTCCGGAGAAGCGGTCGACCGTTTCATACAAGCTGGAGCTGCCAGCTCACAACACCATCCATCTGGTGTTCCACATCTCCTTGATTCGTGCCTATCGCGATCCCAACACCTTCTTCCAGGGTCGTGGGATAGCTCCACTTCCTACTTTCCAAGTTGAAGGAAGTGAGGAGTTTGAGGTGGAGAAGATTCTAGCGGACCGCCAGAGGGGACGAGGACGTGAATTTCTGGTGCAGTGGAAGGGGTACCCGGCAGAGCACAACTCTTGGGAGCCAGAGGCCAACTGCCATGTTGGGGGAACCAACACTGTTCTCCAGGAGTACCTCACGCGTGCCGAGACGTCACGCCTCCAACGGGGGGGGGGGGGGGGGGGGGGNCCGAAGCCTTTCGACGCGAAGTTCGAGCTCTCCCATTGCATTGGTATCAGAGCTAGGTCAACCCGCTGACATCGCTGTCGTGTCTACTCCATCGTGACAATCCTCACACCCCACAAGGAGTGGTGACGTATTAAACAAGTAGCAGGTGACGTAGTGGTGGTGAAGGTGGAACGCCACCGAGAGGTGTCCAAAATCCACCTCCATGTGCGCACACCCAACCTCCACCAACACAACCTACTTTCGTGGTATACTACACTCATAAAGACCTACTAAACCACTATACTGCCACATCACCCTTTTCCTACAGCAACAAGGGAGGCAAAAGGGGCGAGCCAGGAGCCTTCAATATTTTCTTTGGACGACGCCCAACCGGGGAAGAACAAAGGACTCGTCAGTCCCGGGTTCTCCAAGGAAAAGGAGTAGGGAAATCCATAACTTGGCCTGTGGTCCTCCGTTTCTTGCGCCATTTTTTTGTTGGATCCGTAAAATCGACTACTACCAGTGTATGCCACTTAATTTCACTGTTCAACGGTCTTCCATGGCTGTTTAAAAAAAATAGATTTCTACCTTGTGATTTCCACTCTAGTTTGCAATTGTTTCTCCAACCTACTAGTGTATGACTTGAATTAGACAGCTTGTGCTAAGTAACATTACCTTCCCTCTCCCTTTTTTCCACAAAAAAATGTGGAGGAGGTTTGGCTTGGAGCCACCTTGGTCCACCACGGGTTTGAAGCGAGGCACACATAGTCCAATAGTGTGTCCTCCACCCAGTTAAAAAACAAGAAGGAAAAAAAAGGAAGAGTGGAGATGGGGTTAGAGAAGGAGGTTGGAGAGTGAGAGAGCCAAAGCAAGGCCTTGCCACAAGGATGGCTGTCCTTGGGACCTTTCTCTCCGCGATCTTGGGACGTGCTCCGAGCACCAGCCCCCGCCGCTCCAAGGAACGCACGCCCTTCGGATCTAAGGAGAATCGCGGGACATTAGTGCCATACGCCCACCACTCAAAGTCACGCCGGGAGGCGACGGCTACAGGAAGAGGTACCCGTCCGGCGAGTCGCTCGCCGTCGAGCTCGGTTTTGGCAACGAGGCCACGCCCACCCCGGTCACTCGGGCAAACCACGAGAGGTTAAAGGCCACCAAGAGGAACATCGCAGATGGCGATAACCCTGCCGGGGTTGCCGAAGAAGACAAGCATGGAGATGAATCGCCTAATGAACCAGCGGATCGCATGGTCATTAAAGCAAATCGCGAAACTGACACCAAATCGGACGCACATGACGAAGCCAGCAAGGGTAGTGAGGCGGGCAATTTCATGCTGAAGGAGCCTCAAGCAGGCGCTAACCATGTGGAACGTGCATTCGACCACGTGGACGACTAAGGTCGTGCTCTCGTTTTGGCAAGAGGGAAGCGAGCCTGACGTGCGAGCCGGCCAAGTTCCGTGGCAGCGCAACGAGCGCTTCACAACACCACGCGTCACCTGAACGTCAATAAACAACTCGATCATCACTGCGCCCGCCTCCCTCCTAAGGATTTTACACTCGCCGTGACCGTCATGGGAGGGCTCGCATACGACGGTGACATGGTGCGCGTCACGCTTCTCGAACGACCGTTCATGGTGCAGCAAATGAATGAGAAGCTCTATAAGGAGGACATGAAGTTGATGCGTAAGGTCATGGCCGTCGACCACCGCGCAAAGGTGGTGGAGCAGGCGCTCGAGGAACTTCGCACCAAGGAAGCAAAAAACAAACGTGTTGTGCTCAACGCATCAGTCGGTACGGCGCGTCACGTTGTCGAGGTGCAGTTGGGACAAATTCTAGAGCGGCGCGAGATTGAAAGTACGGAAAGTGAATGTGCAAACATTCACGACACACATCGAGCTACACTTTTCGATCCTACTCCTTGCCTCAAAGCAAACGTGCCTGAACCAAAGGCTTGTGCAGCTCCAACTCGGGCCGAGAAGGAAGGCCGGAATGGCAACTGTGTGGTTCTTGAGCCGGCCGACCGTTACGATGGCATGTGCGACGTCAATACACTCCTAATGATTCTTCAGAGGCACCTCGGCCTTCCTCAGACCNTGAAAGCTTTGTGTAGGGGAGCATGTCGGTGGAGCGGTATGCCGAGGCATTTTTGAAGACTGCAAAGAAGGTCTACGATCGTCACATGACAGGGTAGGCCAAGATTGACCTCTTTCAGAGTGTTTTGGCCAGCCCTCAACTGCAATTCGTCTGCCTTCACGACAATGGCAACGAGTGGAAGTCCTTGCACGTATTGGTAGCACGCGTGTGTACGGTGTATAAGAAGAACTCCAGCCCGTGGGATTGCAACGCACGTGAAAGCAGGTCGGCGCGTGAGGTGCCGTCAGCATAAACGGGCGGTGCACCAAAGCGGCCAGCGGAGGCAACATCTGAGCCCCCCAAGAAGTTCCGCTGACATTGTGGAGAGAACAACCCCCAATCTTCTATCATCTGTAGACGTTGCCACCTGGCTGGGCACATTGGGCGCGACTGCCTCCAACGTGACCAGTAGTAGCAGCAGGGACAATAACAAGGCCAAAAACACGATCATGGTGCTCGCCAAGGCGGAGGGCCAAACCGCTTCCACGGTGGTGGCCAGAACTACTTCCATGGGGCCCGTTAGAACTAAGGTGGGCAGCGTGATGGCAACGAAAATGCCCCTGCCAG
>SZWC01014396.1:22430-39609 GCA_023375785.1 Penium margaritaceum
CATCACTCACAAGCGTAGCCATCTGGGTCATGACGTCAGCAACGTCCTCTCCACCCCGAATAAAATCCCGCAACTCCTGCTCCCGCTGTTGCCGCTGCTCCTGCTCGCTGCTGCCTGCTGCTGCTGGCGGCCTGCTCCAGCCAGCTGCTGCGACAACGGCTTTACTTCTCCATTTTGCGGAGCCGTTTACTGCGACAGAGGACGGTCTCCACAACGCGCTACTGCAGGGGCTCGACGGCAGAAGTAGCCTGTCCACCATGCTTCCCTCAGAAAACCCCAAAGGCTGAGATTCTAGGCGAGCAGCGGCAGCATGCTTAACGACGCTAGCGACGACAGACGCAATGGAGGAGGCAGCGGAACCGGCCATCGAGGCGGTGGAGGAGGCGGCTGCGGTAGCAGCGCGCGCACCACGGCCAGCGGCAGCAGAAGCAAAAGCAGCAGTAACAGCGGCAGGAATAGCAGGACCAGGAGCAGTGTGCAGATTGGGCGCAGGTGCCTTCAGCAGAGACATGGCGTCGGCGAAATGCGAGCGCGTTGGTAATGTGCGAAAGCTGAAAGCTGAAAGCTAGCGACGGTAAGCGCGGCCGCTGCGGCGATACGGACAGCGGCGGTAACGGCGGTTGCAGCACCTGCTGTGCTCCTGAGACCGAGGAGGAGACAAGGTCGCTTTGTCTCTTTCAGGATTGGGAAGGACTGCCACGTCCTAGCCTGAGGCTGATGACGTCGACAGTCACCAAAGCGGACGAAGATATTTCATCTTTTTGCATTTGTAAATCCTAGGAGGTCGAACAGCTACACTGAATTGATAAGAACCCTTTTTGGGTTACATAGTAACCTATTGCAATCGGTTCGTGGCCAAAAGATGCTTCAAGAGAATCGTGATTGGTGGATCGGTCATTTTTTTGACACATCCGCCAATCAGGGTGCAAGAATCAGTCGGAATATATGCCCCCCCACGTCCGCGGACGCCTAACTCACGTCTGCCCAGAAAAAAAAAATCTCAGAGATCGACCTAGATGTCCGGACAGACCCCGGATAGTACGGAATGACCAGTCCGACGCCAAGACAAAAAGTTAAGGACTATACGTTGGGTTGGGTACAACCCTTCCAGTCCATTGCCGAGCGTTTATTTTTTTTTTTGGGTTACGTAGTAACCTATTACAATCGGTTCGTGGCCAAAAGATGCTTCAAGAAAATCGTGATTGGTGGATCGGTCGTTTTTCTGCCATATCCACCAATCAAGGTGCAAGAATCAGTCGGACTGTATGCCCCCCCACGTCCGCGGACGCCTAGCGAAGGTCGGTCCAGACGAAAAAAATCACGGACATCGACTTAGAATTCCGGACAAACCCTGGATAGTACGGAATGAGCAGTCAGACGCTAGAATCAAAGGGTACGGACTGTATGTTTAGGCCCTCCAGTCGTTCCCCCTTGGCCTCGCCTTGTGCTGTTTCACAGAAATGGTCGTAATGTTGAACTCTTGAAACTCATGAACCCGGCTTCAAGCAGGGTCAAAATGCTATCGAAACAAAAGAAATTCAACCACCATCATACAAGAAAGTAAAAAAATAAAATTCTGCCTGTAGTTACGTCATAATATCTTTTATAAACTAAGGAAACATTCAATATTCATCCAAATTTCTCAAAGATTATTTTTTATTAAGTGAAGCTCATAAGAAACGTGTGAAATTAGCATGTTCATAATACAAGAACAAGTTAATATCATTTGAATAAACTAATCATCAGATAAAACTATATTCATAAAAAGAGAAAAAAATACCTTTTGTTCAATATGTTCGTGAATTGTTATACATAATACTATACTTTCAAGCGCATTCATTCACTTTTTGGTTGTTTTCTTTTTTTCTTTTACATCCACAAAAGCTGGAAAAAAAAAAAAGCTAGCGTAGCCTCATGTAATTTAGAAAGAGTTCGCCTAAACCGTACACAATGGGCACCAAAAAAACTAGTTTGAACGAATGCAGCTGACACTTTGGCAGTCCATTTACACCCAGTTTTTGTTTCCATGGATGAAGTACATTCTCATGGCAAACCTTCCATTATGTGGTCCAGATTGCGGGCAATTACTTAGCCGCTTAACAGATACCAATATGAATGCTTTTGCTCGGTTACTATGTAACCCTATGCACGCTTTGCGTGCAACACCTGCCTCTTGTTTTCCTCTAAATCGCTCCTCCTTGGCCTCGCCCTGTCACGGAACTGGTCATTCTGAACTAAACTCTTAAGACTCTTCAACCGGGCTTCAAACACGGTCAAAATGCGATTGAAAGAAAAGAAATTCAATGGCCGTCACACAAGAAGGTAAATAAACTAAATCCAGCCAATGATTACGTCACCTTATCTTTGAAAGCATAAGGAAACAGTCAATATTCATCCAAATTCGTCAAAGATCATGTTGTGTTTTGCGAAGTTCACAATAGACGTGTGAAACTAACATGCTTAAAATAAAAGAACAAATTAATCTCATTCAAATACATCAATCATCAGATAAAACCATGTTTATAAGAAAAGAGAAGAAATGTCTTTTGAGGTTCTTCAATATGTTGGTGAATTGTTATACATGATACTATGCTTTCAAGCGCATTCGTTCATTTTTTTTGTTGTGTTTTTTAAACTTTTACATCCACACAAGCTGGAAAAAATCTAGCATAGCTTGATGCAGTTTAGGGAGAGTTCGCCCAAACCATACACAATGTTTAAGAGCACACATGGGCAAACAAAAAAATAGTTTGAACGAATGCGGGTGACAGTCTGGCAGTCCATTTACAGCCAGTTTTGGTTTCCATGGATGAAGTTAATTCTCATCGCAAACCTTCCATTATGTGGTCCACATTGTGAGCAATTATTTAGCCTCTTAAGAGATACCAATATGAATAATTTTTCTCGGTTACTATGCAACCCTATGCACGCTTTGCGTGCAACACCTGCCTCTTATTTTAGAATGAACACATACCCTTCGTTTCAAAGAATAGGCCTGATTTCCTCCTACCTCAAAACTATAAGCCTCATTTGCCCTAGCCTTACAGCAATAAGGCTCATTCACCCCTATCTCAGAAGAATAAGCATGATTCTCCCCCCCTCCCCACACTTGAGCAATTTATGACTAGCAGTAAGGGAACTTCGATGACAAGTGTTCAAATGATCAAATAGATGTGTACAAGTGTCGAGCTACAAATGAGGCATATTCCGAGTCATTGGGTCCATTGTCGACCAATGCGTGTGGATTCGCGCCATAAATGGTTGAATTAGGAAGCATTGTCGAGGAATCCAGGAGCTTCGAAGATTGACGGCAAACATGCGAGATGCATCTTTATAAATCTTGATTTATCTCGATGCGTCGAGAAGTCAACCGAAAGGTCATGCCACTTCTGTCGTCGATTCTCAAAGGTGGTCAAAATTAACATAAGGTGCGAGAAGGTTTGCCGGAGAATCAGGGCCATTGGCCCAATTGCCATAGACCGTCCGAGTGAAAATTGTGGTCTCGTCGCGTGGTGAGCTATTGGTATAATGGCAGAAATGCCCTCTCGGAAAGATTAGGGACTCATGTAAGTCTTGTACGTAACACTTCCCCTCCGTTTAGCCACGACCTGTACAATTTCTTGTGATTTGTTGTGATTTGTGACGACCCCGTCGACCTGTACATTTAACTGTGACCACTCGACCGTGTCCATGCCCGTGCATCCCTGATGCGGACCCAGGTGGCGTTGGTGCGTTGTCTGGTGATGAACAACCTACTCGGAGCTGACCAACGATCGCTCTAGAGTCCTGGATGTTGTCTAGGACCTTTTGCAGTTTTCCTACAGCCTGTAGGATTTTATCAGTGGACTGGTCGTGGGCCCGATTTGCATGTTTTGCATTAGATGTCCACCATTTGATGCATGATGCATGCATGTGACCAATCATAGCGTCCGGCTCAAGATCCTGGTTCATACGGCATGGCGTTCTGACTTGTCTGCGTAGAGTTACGGTCAAAACAGTGTTTTTGGGCCCGATTTACGACATACCTTGCACTGCCGCGTGCGACACCCACCGTGCGCCACGGCGGGCATTTATGCTGTGGACCTGTCATTTGTTAACTCTCTTTGAATTACTAAGCTATTGGGGCTTATCAGACTTTGCTTGTCTCCCTAGCCTGACTCTTTCTGTTTCTTGCACCTGCTTGTTTGCTAGTGCACAAGCTGACTAGACAATGTCGCCACGTCAGCAACAACAAGTTTAGGAAGCTTCCTAGCAGATTCTCATGGTATCAGAGCAGCGAGACCTCTCTCGCTGAGCTGCGCCGTAGAGACGCAGCACCGGCAACAGGAGTGAGCGTCACCGTAGCCGCCGTATCCTGGGACTCGTTGCAGCCGTTTGGAACAGCGACATCATTACAGAATTCCCACCACCACACCAAGTGAGTTGCGGCAGTTTCCACCTCTATCAGCCACGCCGAGTAATAGCAGCAGCACCGAGTGGCAGCAACAGCCGTGTGTGGCTCCCTATCTCAAAAAAAAAGGTGGAGAATCAGTTCGCAACAACTCGCGGCACCAGCTGCGAGCAGTGGCAGCACGCACCTGCAACAGCAGCTCGCAGCAGCCGCGACGTGAGCAGCCACGGGCAGCAACAGCAACGAAGAAATGGCGGCAGAAGCAGTAGTAGCGCAGCAGTGGTGGCGCCATAGCAGCGGCAGCCATTAGTGCTGGTACGCAGCACTACTGCACAACACTGTTGCCCAGCTGCGTAGAAGCTGCGCAGCATTGCGCAAGGCTGCGCAAGGCTGTGCAGGGCTGGGCAGGCCTATGCAGGGCTGCACAGGGCTGCGCAGGGCAAGGGGGGTTGACGCGGTCACCCCCGTCGAGGAGTCCGCGTGACTTGCCAAAAAAATAATTGGTGTGGAATACGCCAGCATAAAATACGCTAGCTTTTTTCCACTGGCGTAAAAGACGCTAACATCACTATTGATTTTGCCAACGTCAGCAATTTTGGGGTCAGAACTTCATTTTTTCTTGACGTTTCAGCTCCTTGAGAACGGTTCTGAAATCCGACCAGTTTGAAATCCCGGCCCATACTGAGCGCTGACTTGGCTCCGACCGGTGATAATGGCAAAGGACAACTAGATCCCTCTTCCTCCTCTTCAGGGGTCATGCCCACGCTTGCATGCTATTGAGGACCTGCGGAGCCAGGATGATGAGATGTGTCATCTACAGCAGCAGTAGACTAACGCCATCCGTACGCTCATTGAGCTTCTTCGTGGTCACTCCACGGCCCCACGTCAGACCTCCGAGGGAGTCGGCGGTGTCATACCCTCTGCATAACAGTCTACATCTGCACCGATGATAGGAGCAGGACGCGACCCGCCACCTCTTGATCCTTGGGATAAGGACCTTGGCATGCCACATATGGAGGATGATACTCACGAGAGCAAGATTCGCGTGCTTCAGGAGCGTCTCTGTCATCTTCAGACAAGTTCTCGGCCCCCACAGACATCTGGCTCCTTTTTCTTGGAGTTCTGATCCTCGCCTGATTCCTACCCCAGCTACCCCAGTAACTTTCCTCGTCTTGGTGACTTTCCTATTCCTCGTCCTTCTCAGCCTATGGTTGCTCTCCCTATGGAGCTGCAACCCAAGGACTTCGAGACATTGCCCCCACGATATGTCAACGAGGACAGCTTTGACTACAGGGAGATTCTTTTCCGGGTCTGGGCCACTTCAAAAGGAGTATGGCCCTACTATCACAGCCCATACCAAGGTTACGGATCGCGCACAGGTGCTGACAGCGGCCAAGGCGATGCGCGGACTCCTTGACGCCATGCCGCGCGAGACCATTGTGGACTTCCACCCGTTCCTTGGAGAGGCCATCAGAGGCGCGGGTGCTGATCCAGGTGGGGGCTCGGACCTGGCATTGTCCCTGCTTACTGCAGATACGCACGCCACCCGCGAGGCTCATATTCGCACCTTTCACTCCCTTCGTCAGGGCCTTGTCGAGCCCGCAGCCGACTACTAGCGGTGGGCCATGCTCATCTACACGCGCCTTGGGACCTCAAGAGGTACACGGCAGTGGGCGTTCCGCACGATCATGCTTGGAGTTTTTCTTGAGCATGCAAACGTCTTCACGAGGTACAGCGACGCCATGCTTGAGCCCTTCTCCACCTCCCTTCAGCTTCTTCCTTGGGCACATCAGCTTTCCTCCAGGTGATTTCCGCCCGTGAGGCAGGCGTGGCCCATCAGGAGAGTCCCATTGTTGCAACGGTCATGGTGTTGCCACCGACGTCCTCGGAGTCCACTCCTCCATCCTCTGGCACATCCTCTTCTTCCTTTTCCACCCTGATTACCCTGACTCAGACATAGGGTGTGACAGTAATGGCACACGGGAAGAACGGGAAAAGGAGGCGCGACTTGGGCCAGTAGCAGTCATAGCAGCAGCAGTCATTGGGCGGTAGCGATGGACGTATTGTTCACTGTTACAACTCTGGAGGCGCTCATCGCTACACGTAGTGCCAGCACTCGCTCGACTGGGCACGGATCGATTGCAATCTTCAGGCTTCCCACGCACTGCAATCCGCGTCGAGCAACACAACATCTTGTCGCACGGTGACCAAAATCGTAGTAGTTCCTACAAAAATTCCCGCAGCAGTTCCCACTTCCCCGCCGGTGAGCAGTGGTGACCTAGACCCACGTGATCGCACCATTGCCGAGCTCCGTCACCTTCTCGCGCTTTGCTTTCAAGGAGGTGCGAGTGTGTCGTCACAGCCGGGTGGTTCACAGACTTGTTTTTCGTTTGTTCTCATAGCTCATGATGACTCGTGTGGGGGGGGCATAGTTGGCATGTGATGATGATGGGCCTAACAACACTGATTAGATTCATGAGTCTCACCTTTGTATTCTTTGTCGTACCTCCTCACATGTTTCTCAGCACCCGTCTGAGGCCGAGTGTTCCATTGCCCGTTGCACAGTGACGTCCTCCGGTCGTGATCGTGGTTGCACCTGGATCATCAATTCTGGGGCCACTCACCACATGACCTGTCATCGTAGTGAGTTCTTTCTCCTTGGTCCTGTTGTGTCTGTTTGCTCCATTTGCACGAGCTCTGGTCTGCCGTTGCCGGTCCAGGGTGTTGGGGTGGTGTGCTTTGATGGTCCGTCTGACCCCCTCTATCTTTTCGAGGTGCTTTTTGTGCCTGACCTTGAGCTCAGCTTGCTTTCTGTGCGTGCCTGCAAACTGATGGGACTCTCTGTGGAGCACACCGCAGACTCCGCGACTGTGACCACTATTGATACTCGTACTGTTGTTCTTCGAGCCTCTGTTGTAGATGACGTGTGTCGCGTCTCGGATCTCTTCTTCTCATTGCTCCCCTTTCATTCCCGCTCCTATGTTTGTCACTAGTATTCTCTCTGCTAACCACCAGCGACAGCTACATTGTTGCCTCTGTCATGTAGGCTCCGACACTATGTTGACACTCATTCGGACACAGCCCGGATTCAGTCATGACGTGGCCTGTTTTGAGAGGCCGCCCAAGACCGACTGTCCGTGCTGCTCTCAGGGAAAGATGCATCGCTGCACCTACCGTGACTCCTGTTCTCGAGCTCTTTGCCCTCTTGAGTTGGTCCATTTGGACCTTCTCGGTCCTCTCCTTGTAAAGTCTTCGTCCGATTGGGGTCGATACGTCCTAACCCTGACCGAAAACTTCACGAAGATGTGGTGGGTCTACAGCCCGCGCCAGAGAGAGCGACGCCGCCCTCGTTGTTCGCCTCTGGATAGTGATGCCTGAGCATCAGTCCCGCCACACGCTGCACACGTTCCGGTCGAATCGTGGCGGCGAGTTTCTTGGTGAGATGGATAGTTTCTTTACCGAGCACGGTGCCTTTCACCAGGTCTCTGCTCCTACTACTCCTTTGCATAACGGTGTCTCTGAGCGATTGAATCGTACCATGGATGATGGGATTTGTACTATGCAGTTCGAGTGTAGTCTGCCTGAGTTCTTCATCTTTGAAGGATTGCCTACATGACGTGGGTCTGGAACCGCCTCCTGCACGGTCCCCTTCCAGAACACGTTACACCGTACGAGCTCTGGTCTGGCCACCGTGCCGATCTGGGTCACGCTCGTGTCTGGGGGTCTGTGGCTTGTGTGTGGTACACGGAGGACTAGCAGGGGTCCAAGGTCTCCCCGTGGGGTCGCTTGTGTGCCTTTATAGGCATCTCCTTGCGGTTGAAGGCCTGGTGGTTTTGGGACCCCGCCCGTTGTTGCATCGTTGAGTCCCGCGACGCGCAAATCTTTCAGTCTCTTACCTACTGTGACCTAACATCTAACACGACAATGTCTGTCATGCACGTTACTACCTGTGAGGCTTCTCGACAGATGGGGGCGTCTAGGCCTATGAGCACCTCTCGTCTGGCGGATGTGTCCGTTTGAGCCCCCTCCACCTCTTGGTCTCCGGCTCTTGATGACCCGGCGATCATAGCTGTTGGCCCAGAGACCTTACCAGCCGAGGCTGCTTCTACCCCTGTTCCCTCACACTCCACAGGCACCCATGATTCTGCACCCATGTCCACCAGTAGTTTTTCCTCTTTGTGTGATCCTGCATCTGCCACTAACGCTACATCCACCCCTGTGTCTCCTGTCATTTCACCAGCATCTCAGCATCAACATCCTCATACTACATCACCTGCCCCTTTTCCTCAGTCCTCACCAGATGTGGTCGCACCTGCCTTTGAGCTAGAGGTGAGCTCCTCAAGCCCAAGTTACTCGTGTGATCCCGGTGGTCATCTTTGACCACTGGTCTCCGAAGTCCAGCAAGTGTCCGATCCCACACCTAGGCGCTCCACTCGCAGCATTGCGAGTGGTGATCCCAACAAAGGCCCTAGGCCTCAGTGTCCGCACAAATCACACAGAGGTATATCCAGCGTAGGGCACGATCTGGTCACTCACGAGTTTTGAATTGCTTGTGATGCAGCAGCTGACCTTGTGGTCGTCCAGCCCAGCTCTGAGACGTGTGCACTTGCCACTCAGAGCTCACCCTCGATGGCACCTGATATGGGCACACTGAGGGAGGCTCTCTCATCAAAGGATGCAGACGCCTTGCTTGCTGCCTATGAGGAAGAGTTTTGTGCCATCCGAGAGCACGGAGTTTATGAGCTAGTCGACCTTCCACGCGGGAGGAAGGCTATTCAGGTCAAGTGGGTCTTTCGTAAGAAAGTGAAGCCGGATGGCTCACTGGAACGCCACAAGGCTCGGTTGCTTGTCAAGGAGTATTCCCAGATCGAGGGCATCGACTACACTGACACTTTTGCCCCTTTTGGCCGCATGACCTCAGCTCGCGCTGTGTTCGGTGTGGTGGCTCAACATGACTAGGAACTGCACCGGATGGATGTGAACAATGCGTTTCTCCATGGCTCTCTTGATGGAGAGATTTACGTGGCTCAACCACCAGGCTTTGAGTTGGGTGACAAGGTCTCGCGCTTGTGCAAGTCCTTACATGGACTAAAGCAATCTCCTCGATGCTAGAACCAAAAAATTAGACCACCTTGACTCGTGCAGGATATGTATAGAGCAAGGCAAATCCCTCTCTCTTTTCTCGACGGTCGCCTGAGCATTTCAACGCCATCTTGGTCTATGTGGACGACCTTCTGATCGTGTCTCCCTCCATGGAGGTTGTGAAGGAGGCCAAGACGGTCCTCCAGATGGCCTACAGGATGAAGGATCTTGGTCCTGCAGTGGTGTTTCATGGCATGGAGATTGTGCGAGACCGCAGACGTCAGACACTTCTGCTACATCAAGCCCAATACACATGGGTTATGGGGGAGTGTTTCAGTGACTTCCTTGGCGCAGTGCCCACGGCCTCCACACCCCTCACACCTGATGCACAGGATGCCCTAAAGGTGGACGATCCCAAACTGCTAGGGGAGACAGTGGATGTGACCTTGTAACTCCGTCTAATCGGATCCCTGATGTACCTGGCCACTACCACACGCCCCGACGTTGCTTTTATTGTTAACATCCTTGCACAATTTCCTAGCCTCTACATGCTAGAGCCCTTCATGCGTCTGTGAAAATGGTGTGGTATGTAGTGTCCACACCGGACCTCGGACTCTTCTTTTGTCGGCAGTGTTTGGTGGTTCTTGATGGCTACACCGACAGCAACTGGGACTGGAGTCCAGATGGACACATTCGCACTAGCTACTTGTTCTTGCTCGGTGGTACTGCTGTATCCTGGCACAGCGGGAAGCAGGGCTACATTACACATAGCTCGTCGAAGGTAGAGTATGTTGCTCTAGGTGCAAGGGCTGGAGAGGCAGTGTGCTTGTTCCTTGAGTTGGGTCAGCTAGTGCCTGCCATTGTGCCTCGTTGGGACAACCAGAGTGCTTTTGCCATTGCGGGGAACTCTGGTGTTTTTCATGCTTGTACAAAGCACATTACGGTTGAGCATCATTTTGTGTGTGACCTGGTGGAGCAACACGTGATCTCCGTCATCTGGGTCACCACTGACATGTAGTGTGCTGTTTTCTTGACGAAGGCACTGGCTTGTGGGAAGTTTCAGGTGGCTATTCGTTTTTTTGGGCTGCGCCCCTTGCCTGAGAGTGGTTGACTGCGAGGTGTGTCTGTGAGTGTATCATGATTGTTTGTGCACTCATTGTTGCAGACGTTTCAGTGCTACATGCGTATGGACATGCGTACCATTGGGTCATGGGGGAGTGTTGTGATGTGTGATGTTTCATTCGACCTGTACAGTTTACTGTGACAACTCAGCAGTGTCCATGCCCGTGCAAATCCCTCATATGGACCCAGTGGCTTCGGTACGTCGTCTGGTGATGGACCACCTACTCGGAGCTGATCGACGACTGCCGTAGAGTCCTGGATGCTGTCTGGGACCTTCTGCAGTTTTCTTCAGGGTTTCATCGGTGGACTTGTCGTGGGCTGGATTTGCATGTTTTGCATTGTGTCTCCACCATTTGATGTTGGATGCATGCATATGACCATTCATAGCGTCCGACTCAAGATCTTGCACGTCTAGGTTCAAACGACATAGGGTTCTGACATGTCTGCGTAGAGTTACGGCCAAAACAGTGTTTTTAGGCCGGTTTAGGACAGACCTTGCAGTTCCGCATGCGACACCAACCGTGCGCCGCGGCAGGTGTTTATGCTGTGGATCTGTCATTTTGTAACTCTCTGCATTACTTAGCTATTGGAGCTCATGAGACTTTGTGTATCTCTCTAGCCTGACTCTTGCTGTTTCTTGCATTTGCTTGCTTGTTTGCTAGTGCGCCAGCTGACTGGAGGCTTCCTAGAAAACCTGTTGATGTGGTGACACTGTCCAGTCAGCTGGTGCACTAGCAAGCAAGAAGGTGCAAGAAACAGCAAGGGTTACGCAAGGGAGATGCTCAAAGTCTCATAAGCTTCAATAGCTTAGCAATGCAGAGAGGGATGACAAATGACAAGTACACAGCGTAGAAACCTGCCACGGCGCATGACGGGTGACTCACATGGCAGTTTTGGCCGTAACTCTGTGCACAGGTATCGAAACGGAACACCATTAGAACACAGAGGTGTAAAATCTCAAGTCAGATGCCATGACTAGCCACACGCATAGCTCTGGCATTGATCAGTGGACAGAAGAGCTATTCGGGCTAAAAATGGAAATGGAAATTGGGCTCAAAATGGAAATGGAAATCTGATTTCCATTTTGAGCCCGATTTGGAAATCGGGCTCAAAATTCATTCCACCGAGAAAACTCTAGAGATTACAAAAGAGCTGCAGAGCATCCCAGGAAGCACCCGGGACATCTTGGCAGCTATGTGGCAGCTACTGGTGGGTGGAGCCACCACCCGTCGGTGCTTCGGCGTTAGCTGGATCAGTAACATGGATCTGCACGGATATGGACACGGCTGAATGGACACAATATGCTGTATAAACAGACAGGGACAACTCTCATCACAACAATGCGCATGCATGGAGCCACCACTCGTCGGTGCTCTGGCGCCAGTTGCGTCCACATCGCGGATCATGTCGGTGTGCTCTCCAGTACTACTGCTCCATACCACTAGTACGGGGTATACGGATAATCACCACGGTCGTCGCTCATGACGGGTGGAAGCCACCCAAATCAACACTCCCCCTGGCTCACACAGCCGTCACTACAATGACAAGTGAGGGGCTACACTCACTCTCTATCGTAAACACCACTGACAATACAAGGTCTCCTCTTGACAGTGGTGTAACTCACCAAGTGCCCGGGCCTCGACCGTGCAAGACATAAATCACACACCCATGTGCTAAACATCACACAAGAGGTACAAAGCAACAAGATCTCCTCATGACTCTTGAACATGTCTGCGAGGTCCGGGTCTCGACCAAACCTGCTCGCATTCATGGAGTATACATAACACATTGAGATAATGAGTCTCCAAGTTACACCGGTACAAGTCACCAGGTGCGTGGGTCTCGACCAGCGTAACCTCGACTGGAGTATCATGCCAGACACAAACTAACCTTGTTGTCCTCATAAGGGTGTTAGGCAAAAGCCCACATACCAACAGTCCTCCTGGGCTCCAAAGGCTGACAGCACGAGCGAAGTTGATAGTTGTGCATAACATCCCCCCTTAGGAGGGAGCACAACTCCCCCATGGCCATAGACACCTGCATAAAAACAAGGATGATAACAATGATGAAGGGAAAAACATGCACGTAGCCACACCCCACATCGTCGTCGACACTGTCGCTTTTGTGGTTGCTGTCGTAGTCGTCACTCTTGTCGTCACCTACGGCTCTGAGTGGTACAACGTTGAGGGCCTCCTCCAACTACGTCACCTATTGTATGCCTGGCAGCTGCTAAGCCGCACATCGCCATGCAGACTTTGTAACGTCAAAGTACGTGTACAGCTCGTCGAGCTCTCCTACGGCTACCAGGCGGCCGGCTCCATCTGCAGCATGCAGACAGTCAGTTGCGAAACAAATCTGACAGTGGACCTTGATCGCATGTACGTCAGCATACTCCACGGCCTCCTGTAGCCTCGCCACCTCATCATGCATGTTAGCTTTCGGATCATCTGTCGCCTGGCCATCAGCTGCTGGTAATGCATCAACACCACAAAACGCGTCAACATCTACAGTGCCTGCATCTCTAGGAGGTGCTGCTATGGAGACACCGGTTGCTGCTGACACACCTATCACTCGGCCTTTGACTGCGGGCCGGACGTCGACATATGTCATTCCATTTTCCTGTGGGGCGTCATCGCCATCATCGGGAGCCCATACTTCCTAGGGCTCCACTGAACCCCTGGTGCACAGCCAAACGTCCACCTGCTGTTAAACGCCCGCCTGTTGCCGATGTGCATCTTGTGGAGACCACTAAGCTACCTCCAGACGTGTGTGCACAACCTCTACGCACTCCTCAGCAGTCCGTCGTGCTGGAACATCTCCAGTGTAACAACGGTTCCTCGCCTCCCAGATCTCGGCCTTGAGACTACACATGTGCGCCTCCGCTTGAGCCACAGCTGCCTTTTGCTCGTCGACCGGGGATCGCAGGCACTCTGGTATAGAAACTACAGCTTAGATGAGTGTAGTTGTTTTGTTGGCTGGAAACGTCATGGTGTGAGCGATGTAGTAAGGGCAGCTATGAGCTGGAGGTCCGCAACTTGCTCTTCATCCTCCACGATAGGTGTACCTTTAGGGATGACTTTTGCAGGCTCATCACATGCCACGGATACAACGGCCACTTGGCTGTCTGCAGTGTCAACCATGGTAACGTAGCTCCTGCACAAGCCACCGCTGCTGACTCATCAACTGATATTGCCTCCTCCAACTGTCGGCGCAAGTCCGACCGCCTCCACACTACACCGTTGAACGTCCACTCAGCAGCCTCGAGGCGTGTGTACACATCCTCAACGTCTACTACCACTACCCAATGACTCGTGGCGTCTGTGGTTCTCTAACATGTGCTCGTTGTACGAAACTCAAGCATGAGGTCCTGTAGGTGCCTGTCTACACGTGCCATTACATCCTCTTGGTCGAAAAGCGTAAAGTACAAACGCTTGAGCACAGGGAGCCCGCTCGGTAGCTGATGCATCAGCTACTGCTCAAGTTGCGTCCTCCGCGATGGCTACACCTCCACAGACAGCTACCGCAATGGCACCGGCCACAACGGAAGTACTGGCAACCTCGAAGTCTCTTGCCTCTTTGGATACCCCCTTCGCATGTGTACTTTCAATGACTAATGCTGTGGCTGAGGGAGCATCAACCTCTGCCGAGGTCATACCAGCTACTACAAGAGCGACGACCATCATGGTGTCTGCACCAACAAGGGCTTCCACTGCCAACGTCCCATCAGTAGCAGTGACTACAACTACTGTTGCTATCACGACGTCAATGGCTACCGACACGCCCACTGCCTCGACGTCTGCTCCACATGTGTCGGTTGTCACCGCCACTGCTACTAATCCCCCATCTTGTGCTGTTGGCACACCTGCTCCTGTGGTCACGGTCTCTACGACGTCAACTGTAGTCTCCATCTCCATCTCCATCTCCATCTCTATGTCTGCCTCCAACTCGGCGTCGGACCACTCGTCCGTCGCCGACTCCACGTCGGACCACTCCTCGGATATCTCGACCTCACTGAGAGCGCCCTATTGTGCATCATCGTCCATCGCATCCCTCCTACACTCTTCAGTGGTCATCGGCGGACATTCCCTCACCCACTCTACCGACGCACCGATAGAAGCTGCGAAGGGGTACCGCACCAACTTTGCGACCGGGGATGAGAGAGTCAGCTCTGCGGTTACGTCTGCCACTCTTGCAACTTCTGTTGCCTCCTGGGCATGTCTCACAAAAACATGCCATCCGCTGCCTTGTGTGCCGAGTGTGAGAGCGACGATGATGAGCTGAAGGGACTACCACAGAAGCGAAGGGGTCAAATGTCGGGATGACTCCAACTGACTTTAGCACAAAGCGGAGGGCATCAGATGTGGAGGTAAGGTCGGGAGCCAAGGCATCGTTAGGTGATGACACTGATGGAGATGAGGATCGCGAGGAGGAAGATGCGGGTGCCTGAAGCAGCATGGTGGCAACGGCCCGCTCACAGACCACATGGTATGTGAGCAGTTGCACCATGCGCTTTATACCTTGGAGCTTGGCGAACAACACCGCCATAACTCCATTGAGGGTTGCCACGGTATAGCCTGACGTCTTTGAGTCGGATGGTGAAGAAGAAGGGCCGGACTGTATCCAGGGTGGTCGCCACCCGGCAGGGCATTGGTGACACTAGCGCGAGCCATGGTTCTGATCCCCACAATAGTAGAAGGCAAAGTCGTTTGACACCTGAGGCGTATGCCACGGCAACAAGTGCCACTGTGGATGCGGCGACTGCCATGTATGCAGAGCCGGCACCAACCACAGTGCCAGTTGCGCTCCCTGCCATGCCAGTGTGCTCATCTCCGTAGCTTGGCATGGGTGAGTTCACAGGGTACTCGCTCCCGCTGGCAAAAGGCCACAAGGGGAGGTGAGAGATCAAAGCATAGTCTCTGAGACGTGCTGCAATGCCGTCACGAGGACGGCCATCACCATGCCGGTGGTGTGCTACTGTGCAATTGCTTCGTGATTGCTAGGCTGCCATGACACCGCAAACGCAATGTGCGACCTCAAGTCGCCTTTGGTGCTACTGCTACTGTTGTTGCTGCCTACGGTCGCCGTCAACGCCGACGACGGTGGTTCTCGCCACACTTCCTATAGGTGCTTGTGCTACTCGTGCCGCTACTGCTGCAACTACTACAACTGCTCCATTTGCTGTTGTCAGCTAACGGCTGTGGCCTCAAGCCACCTTTGCCACAGCTGTGACTCTCACAACTGGTCTTGTACTCTCCCTTTTCTCCCCCTCCATTTTTCTTGAGGTCCCATCTCCTCGGGTGCCCCTTCTAGGGTTCTTCTCGAGTAACCCACTGATGAACGCCTTTTTCCTCTCCTCTTTTATTTATTTATTTTTCTTTTCCTTTTTTTCTAGTTGCCACCTCCTTGGATGCCCCTTTTGCGGTTATTCTGGGGTGTCCCATTTGGAGACCTCCCCCTCTCCTCTCCCCCTTCCCTTTTTTGTGTGCAAGCTCAAACCTCACTTTGAGCAAGTTCATCAAGCAAGCTCGCTTGCTCGAGGAGCTTGCTAATCAAGCGAGCTTGCTCGGTGAGCTCGCCGACCGGCGAGCTCGCCTGTGGACGCGCTCCTCTTGCAACGCGAAGCTATAGGCAGTTTCGAGCTACAAGCAAGCAGCAACACTGGCTGCTACCACCGCTGCTGCCACTGCTACGCAAGCTATTGCTACTGCTACTACGAGCGTCATCGCTCAGCTGCAGCTGCTTGCCGACATCGCCGCTATTACTACTATTATCGTGCGGTGCTGCTGTGGCTGCTCACCGCCGTCGTCGCTGCTGTTCCTACTACTACTCTACGCGTGTGGGTGCAGTTCGCCTCCACTACTACTGCTACTGCTGCTGCTACCGTAACTGTTGTGTGCTGCCATTGCTGCTTCTACTGCTGGTTGCTTATTGTTGAAAAATTGCCCCTCCGCATGCCCAACTGCGGCGCCGGGATGCGCCGACGAGCCGCCAGAAAGTGGAAACGCCGCTCCGGCGGATCTGGCGACTTGAAAACTGCTTGGATCCTAAAATTCAGGATTGCCCCTTAAATTTGAAAAGTTGCTGAGTCCGGTGGAAGTTGTTTCGCCAGAATCGGACATGTATCGAGGAAGATATGGCCTTCCAAATTTGGGGTATGCGCATCGGCTCTGGGAGCCAGCTGCGACTCGAAATCTGGTCGATAATCGACTGGACCAAGTAACAAAAGTACCATCTTGAGAAATTGCTCCGATAGGCCTGCCGAGGCGTCCGGTGGATGATCCGCCTGATCAGGTGGATCATCCACCGGATCCAGTAGTGCAGGTTGTTACTGAGGGACTTAGCCAAAAAACTGGCTCGACGTCCGAAACTCAGTAGTACGTTTTGTTACTCGGGGACTTGGTCAGAATTATGACTGCAGGTCCACAGACAGGTTTCGAACCTCGTCACACACCATCACCAAACACGACCCAAAAGTGGGTAGGGTGCGTGGAAACAGTGCAGGAGACCCCCAGGCCATGTGCAATGGGATATGCGCCTTGGGAAAGGCGCTTCGCACGTGAACGAAGGCGCCACGGCGAGTGGCGG